>MU742028.1:2956-17097 GCA_026770625.1 Nicotiana glauca
GCAAGCAGGAGCCCACCTGAAGAACAAGGGAATATCTTTTTCAAAGTCAGCAAGCAGGAGCCCACCTGAAGAACAAGGGAATATCTTTTTAAATTCAGCAAGCAGGAGCCCACCTGAAGAACAAGGGAATATCTTTTTCAAATTCAGCAAGCAGGAGCCCACCTGAAGAACAAGGGAATATTTTTTCAAAGTCAGTAAGCAGGAGCCCACCTAGAGAACAAGGGAATACATTTTAAGCATCGCAAGCAGGAGCCCACCTGAAAAAAGAGGGAATATCTTTTCAAATGCAGCAAGCAGGATCTCGCCTGAAGAACAAGGGAATATCTTTTCAAACGCAGCCAGCAGGCACCCACCTGAAAAACAAGGGAAGTACAATCAAAATTTTAGCTTTTAATTTTAATATCTAATAACACGATATGCCCAGTCACCATACTAGGGCAGAAAATTTTCTTTGTTTGTCTATTTTTGTCGCAATCAGGAGCCCACCTGGAGAACAAGGGAATACATTTTCAGGCATTGCAAGCAGGAGCCCACCTGGAGAACAAGGGAATACCTTTTCAAGCAATCGCAAGCAGGAGTCCACCTGAAGAATGGATACATATTTCAAATCATAGTAGTCAAGCAACATCAGGAAGAATGGCAAAATATCTCCAAGACAACAACAAGAATTCCATTAGAAGAACACAAGATACAAGTTCAAGGCAACACAAGAGCAAGTTTGAAGGCATAGATAGGATTTCTTGTAACTCACAGAGCATAGTTTAGGCTAGCTTCTTTTTATCTTGACATGGTGTAATAAGGAGATTAGCGAGCAGTAACAGCAGTGAAATCACAGCTCTTGGTAGTCCAGCTACCAGACACTCCTGAACTACACTGACCTGATTCCTGTTTAGCCCGTGATATGTAGGCAACCTCTGAAGCAGGGTGCGGTCAAACTCTTTCAAAAGTGCTTCACACGGAATATGCGAATAGGCAAAGATCTCTCATTTCTGCTCACTTGTCTTTGCACGAAAACTCTTCTTGTTCCCGGGCAAAGAGGGGCAGCTGTGAGCACTTGATTTTTGCCCTAAGCAAATTATTCCCAAAAATTCAAACAAAATAATTTTTCTTTATTTTTACAATTTTTTGTTTATTTTGGTGTCATTTTCTGATATTTATTACATTTTTGTGTTAATGGGTTGCATAACAATTCATATAAAAAATAATACAAAAAAAAATATGCATTTGCATTAGGAAATTAATTTCACATTTCTAGTATTAAGTAGGTGTTAATTCATTTTAGAAATTTAAAGAAAATCCCAAAAAATAGCTCACTTTAACATTTTATTATTTTAATTGGAAATTACTATAAAATAGTTAGTAAGTAGATTTTAGGCTTTAATTAGTTTTAGCTTAATTGTAGTTTAATTTCACAATTTTATAAAATCAGAAAAAATACAAAAATACAAAAATAAAAATGAAATACAAAAGTAAAGTGAGTAAAATACAAGAAAAAATAAATAAAAGAACAAGGAAAGAAAGTGACTGTTAAATTTGGGCCAATTACCCCAAGCCCAAACAAAAAACGCCCCAGCCCAAACCAACCCCGACCCAGTCCGGTTAAATAACCCCCCCTCCAAACGACGCCGTGTTTGGCAACAATTAATCATGACCATCCGTTTCCATCAATCCAACGGCCACAAATCAGTAATACATTTTAAATATTAATGTCCAAAACACCTTAGAAAACCCTAGACATTTAGTCCCTTCCTCGTACCCCTGCCCTCTCTCTACAGCCCCACCAGGGTTCCGCCGTCTTCCGCCACATCGCCGCCGGCCGGAAATCGGCGCCGCCACTGGCGCAACCCCAAATGATCCAAAATTGTCACCCCTTACTCCCCTTCTCCTCCTCTTCCCAACCCCATTAACCATCTTCTTCGAATCATAACCAAGCGCTTCAAATATTAGATCAAAGTTTCCGGCCGGAACCTTAGTTCATCCAATAACCCTCAAATTCACACCATACCTTCCCCTGACCTCCCTCATACCTAATATCTCATTAATTCCCATCAAATACCACTATAGCTCATCAAATCATGAATCTAGGTTTTGCGGTCAAAGCTTTGAACTCCAGCCAACGTTCAAGTGATTTTTAAACTATATTAGGTGTTTGTTCTTAGTAAGAACAAGCACATAATATCGTTTGAAGATCACTTTCAAGCTCGGTCGAATCAGTTGCCAAAATAAGTGAGTTTTCTCGAATTTATTTTTCTTTCTTTTATCTGTAAATTTTCCTTTAGCTTTATGATTTTGTTCTATTTTGTTCATCTTAATATATCTTCTATTTTAGATTTGATTTTAGGGTTTGATTGATTTTGATTGCATTTTTGTTATCTGATTGCGACTATAGAATTCTTGTTTAGTATTTAGTTTAATTAGTTTAATTAGATTAGTATTTTGTTCGTCATTTAATTGCAGGTTTAATTTTTTCAAATCTTTTTGTAGATTGTTCTTACTGTTTTGGCATTAATCACTGTGTTAGTATTAATTCTGCTCTGTTTCAGTTCTATTTGGCCTGAGTAAATCAATATTTTAATAGGTTAATTAGTTGACTCATTATGCAATTTGTTTGGTTAATTGTCCAATTAGTCTAGTTTTAGGTTATTAGTTACAATTGATAGATCTCAACCATAGTTATTAACTAGCGTGAAAGGGCTGTGATTGGGTAGGTAATTTCAAGGAACTTCAGGGGTAATTTGGGTATAGGAAAATGGCAGATTCAGTAGAAATGGTAAATTTTGAAATAAAGTAGGGGTAGTACAGGAATTGTAAGGGTATAGAACATTCTAGAATCGGACTTTAGTATAGAATTCAATAAACTTAGGGTAGTAACTTGAGGAACAAGTAAAAAATAAAGGGTCGAATATAAGAAATCTGAAAATTAGAAAAGGGAAAAAGTGTAAGTATCTTCTAGAACATTCTGCCCCTATTTGTGCCTATAAAAAGGCATCCCAATGCCTTAATTCACAAGTGGAGAGCCTCAAAATTCCCCCCCAAAAAAATCTTTCCTCTCAATTTTAGATTTCAAATTTGAAATTTAAACTTTTCAAAATCCAAAAAAAAAACATTCGAAAAATCAGTAGAAAAAAACCAAAAAAAAAATTTTACTGTTTCATTGAGCAACTACAGATTGAATCTGACCTCTAATTAGCCTCTTCACATTTATAGTTTAGTTGAGTTTGGGTTTGCTGAAGTAATTTGTTGCTTCTAAAGTGGATTTGGTATTAGTTTGGTTGATTTTCTAGTCTGATTTGGTGTTTCTCGCATCTGCTGGGCTTAATTTGGTTATCTTTGGGTTCCTTAACTGTTTTGGTCATCTGGATGTGTGCTTAAGTCCTATAAATCATCTTTGGGCATTGTGGAACTATTTTTGGGTCAAAACTTACCCCAATTGCTGCTGGTTTTAATCCTGTTAAATTCCTGCTGTTACTGCGAATTGTTTCTCCTGTTGACTTCTCCTTCTTCATTGTATTTTCGAATCCAGGTACACATTTGAACTTTCCTTGATGTAACCTTCAGTTGAGATGAAATGAAGCCATATTTTCAATTTTGCTCGTGTCATAACATGCCTGGACTATTAAATTTGTTCGAATTAGATCCTTATGTAAAGATAGTTGATTGTAAGTTAGATTTGTAGTTCAATTCTGACTTGAATGTAGTTAACTAGACTGCTTTGGGACTGCTTGAATCTATGGTTATCTAGTTGTAGTTTAAATATAGTTAATGCATGTTTTATTCAATATTTCTTTTGTGAAAATAAGAAACTAAAAACAATTTAGATTGGCAGTTGTTTAATGTCAGAGTGTACAAGTTTGCACTACAGTAATCATTATCAACAAGTTTGCTATTAATGTCACCTCTTTCATCTTGTTGAATTGACTATTTTATGTAGGTATTAATAGTTTTAGAATAGGGGTTAATATCAATGATTTGCTTGAGTTGAATAAACATCATCAGTTAATTAATTTGAAGCAACTAGCTGCGCATGAATTTAGGTTCTTAATATCTTGTCAATTTGATTAAATGTATTTTGTTGCCAATTGTTGAGCACAACCAGAATAGTTTGGAGTAACTCTGATGGGCCAATGTTCAAGCGAATTTGGGCCTATTTAGCTTCAGGGATTTGATCCTTCTATCCCTCTTGTGCGGCCTGGCTTGCCCCACCCAATTTGGGCTGGCCTTAGGCCTGATACCCGTGTCCTGGATATTTTGTATGGCGTGCATATACTGTGTGGTTTGGGCTCTCTGGGCAGAAGATCATGACTGACCTGCCCTTTGGACGCCTGTTGTATGGTCTCTCCATACGGACTGCGTTCAAGCCCAAAATGGCTATAATATGAAATCATATGAGCTCATGGACCCAAATGTAATAACTATTACATAATGTTAATTAATTAGGATTTCTTTTATTATTAGAGACAAATCGAATAGAAAATCATAGCTTACTTTAGATTGGACCTTTAAATAAAGAAATGAGATGAGCCTCACTAAACAAAACCAAACAAATTGCGGGGCCCTCGATAAATGTTATACTAAAAATACTTAGACTTTGGGATAGGCCGTTTAGCGAATTTCACGATTTTTCCCAAAGTTATTAACGCGTTAGTCACTTTAGGCACGTTTTAATAATTTTAGCTTCTTAAATACGGGTGCACATTTATGTGACCCAAATCCAAATCTCAACGAAGCCGAAATGTGTCGAAAACCATGGGTGCACTGGTGCGACGTGGTTCGAGATACATTTTTACGACGTTGCAATTCTTATAAAAATAAATATATAAAAAGCAGATTACTAATAAAAGGCATATAGATCAGAACATGTTTTGAAATCAGATAAAATCAAATGCAATAGTTGAGTGACCGTGCTAGAACCACGGAATCCGGGAATGCCTAACACCTTCTACCGGGTTAACAGAATTCCTTACTCGGATTTCTGGTTCGCAGACTGTTAACAGAGTCGTAATTTCCTCGGTTCGGGATTCAACCGGTGACTTGGGGCACCATTAATCTCCCAAGTGGCGACTCTGAATATTAATAATAAATCTCGTTTCGATTGTCCTTTAAGTGCAAAAACTCCTTTATTACGCCATTCACGGGGTGTATTAAGCGTAAGAAAGGAGGTGTGACAGTATTTAAATTGTTCCCTTGCTGGGATATTGTTTCTTATTGATTATTTTCCATTGCCAGGACATTGAGATTATTGATGTTCTACCCTTGCCGGGATTTAATTGTTTAGTTGTGTTCCCTTTTCGGGATTTCTATTACTGCTTCGTTTATTCCCTTGACCCTTGTTTGTTATTGTTGTTTGGGTGAGGAAGAGTGTTAAAGCACGAAGGGTGATACCGCGCATTGTTTGCTTATTGTGAGGAAAGAGAGTAAAGCACGAAGGGTGATGTCGTGCCGCACGATGTACCATTCCGTGCCGATTATATTGATTATACATGAGGAAGTAGAGTAAAATCAAGAAGGGTGATGCCGTGTATGTTTTATCATATCATTGCTTGGTGAGGATGAGAGTAAAATCACGAAGGGTGATGCCGTGCACTTGCTGCTTTCTGATTCTTTATTGATGTTTGAGTTGTGTAGTTTCCTTTGTTACTAGATGATTTTTACTTGGAATTGTCACTTCCCCTATAGCATGCTCCCCCTCCCATATTGATTAGTTTTCTATGTATCTCGATTCTGCTGTATATGTACATATAACTGCACAAGTTTATGTGGTGGTCCGGTCTAGCCTCGTCACTACTTCACCGGGGTTAGGCTAGGCATTTAGCAGCACATGGGGTCGGTTGTGCTGATACTACACTCTGTGCTCTTTTGCACAGATCCAGGTACCGGAGTAGCGTACGGTGCGCAACAGTAGGTCGGGAGCCAGCCTTCAGTCCACGAGGTCCCGAGGTAGTCCTGCAGCCGTCCGCAGGCCCAACATCTCTTCTACCTATTTTTATGCACTATTCCTCTTGTATTAGAGATAGTTTTTATTTCCTTGTTTCAGACGTTTGTGTGTAGCACTCTTAGATAGTCCGTGAATATTGTGATACCAGTTCTGGGTAGAGGCATATGTGGATTTTTCCTTATTATTTTGGTTTATATCGTTAAAGTCTTCCGCTAAATTATGAATTTTGTTGTTGTTTAATTATTTATTTCCTGTTAATTAAATTGGTAAAAATGGGTTTTCAATAAAAAGAGTTATGGATTATAAATGTGTGGCTTGCCTAGCTTCTACGAGTAGGCGCCATCACGACCCCCGAGGGTGGAAAATCCGGGGCGTGATAAATAATTTATTATATCTTTTATTATTAATAGATAAACCACCAAATTTATCATATGCATGTAATATCTCATTAAAATTACCACCTAAGAACCAAGGACCCTTATAATTACCATATACGCACATTATATTATGCCATAATGATTGTCTATTTGTTTAATTAGTACTAGCATATATGGCAGTAAATAAACATTTAAAAGGAAAAGGAATCGCCTTAATATCGTAGTGTATTTCCTGCGTAGTGGTGGCCACTGGTTCCACATGAAGCACATCTGAAAGCCATAACATAACAATTCCTTCAGACTAACCAATAGCAACAACCTCAATCATACCAGTGAAATTAAAATCCTCTTTGACTGTTTGGTGGCTTTGAAAGTGTGTTTCCAACAATACAACCAAAGATGGTCGATTGTAGTCAAGTAATGAACGACAATTCCTTCTGAAATTATCTGACTAAGCACCCCGGCAATTCCAGATAATAAAATTCATATGATTAATGATTGGTTCAAGCAGTTGACTGCTCCTGAAGTTCCTCTGATTGCTTGTCTGTCCTGGTCGAAGAAGAAACGTGCGAAGTAGAAGCATTGCATACTTCCCTACGTCTGGATTTGTAGTTGGCCTTAGTCGAAATGATGTTGTTAGTATATTCGGAGGACACCTTATGAATATTTTTCTTTCGTACTCCTCCTTCTGGACAAAGACCTTGATTCCATTAAGACATGCATGAATTAGACGTGTTTCTCTGTTGTAAATGACTGTTGCTTCTAGTTCTACTTGAAAGCTCGTGTCTTATTTGACTGGATTGGGATTGTGGGGTGGTGATTGAATTGGTGATGGAGTTCGGGTTGGAGGTGTTACTGGTTCGTTGGTTGTGGATCCATGTAAGGTTAGATCCATGGGGTGGCGAGAGTGGGTGTGGAGTAAAAAGGCATCTGAATAATATGTGGGTGAAGATGGAGTGGATCCCAATATGGTATTGGGAGAGGAAGTGGGTGGTATGGTGCAAGATAAGGTGCTTGCATCATTGACCAGTGGTATCGTCCATATATTTGCGTCCCTAGTTGCATGCCCTCCTCTACTATTTGTGCATGGTCCCTTGGACGGTTGATGAGAATTATTACTTATTGATGGTTAACCTCCATTGTGAAGATTAGAGCGTGATTCTGTAATCCTGTCTCGAGCCAAGAGGTGAGATGTGTTGGTGCATGAGGTGTTTAATTAGTATAGATATTTGTATTGGGCTCCATTATCGGATGTGGAGGAGGGCGTGAGTACGGAGTGTGGTTGTGATGGAGGCGATGAGTTGTCTGCCTGGTTGTATTTTGTGTTTGCGTAGGTAATTGATATTTGGTGAGAACATATTCTAGATTTATATAATTGGAGAGTGGTTTGAGTGTAGTAATGGGTTTGAGTGTATTAAGTTGGTCCGGATTTGAATGAACTATAGAAGAAACTATATCTATGTTAGAGGTGGGCGGTTTGATTGACTGATTTGTAGTTTGTGTGTTTGAGGGGTTTGTAGAGTTGGGGATATCATCATGACCTAGTTGCATGGGAGCTAAAATAGGGTTAGTCAAAGGTGATGGTATTCCGGTATTAGACATGGCTGTTGGATAATTGGCTAGATTGTGTATTATGTTTTCTTGGGGTGGTGAATAAGGTATTTTTGGACAGTGTAGTATACCTTGCATGTGAGATGGGATAACGTGTCTATCTGTATGGCTTAGGATAGGTATTGAGTGGTTTTCATTTTCTAATTGGGCCGAGTGAGAAGATACTTGAGTGGAAATTAAGGGAGTTAATTGGCTATTTTCAGCAAGATGATTAAAATGATTAGCCTTATCAAAATCAATTGGAAGTAGTGTAACAAATTTATTATTGATCAAAAGAGAAGTTATAGACATTTTAGAGATATTCTTAAGACTAGTAAGAGGATTAGTATTAGTAATGGTTAATTTTATAAAAGGAAGATTGTTAGGAGTAGTTGACACATGCTTACCTTAAGAGTTTGTAGGATTAGCAACCAAAGTGTGCATAGGTTGTAATTGAATTACCTTATAAGTATTGATTTTCATGAAAGATTTTTTGGGGAATTGCACTGTCTTCCGTTCTTAGTAGATGGAATGTGGTTATTAGAATGGTTAGGGTTAGGAATGGTTGATTGGTTGATGGTACAGGTATCAGTATGATGTTCATCATGAAATTGGAAGGTACAAGCTATTTGATTGTGCCTTATCCGACCACCTTAGTACATAGCAAATTTAATCCTTCATAGAGTATTTTGCTTATGATTTCCAATGTAAATATATATTTGTAATAGTTGATCCAATGGTATATCAACACATAACCTGCATATCTTCCTCGTGTTGTTGAGGAGGTGCAAGTATGAATAGTTAATAATTTTCCAATTTTATTACCTACTTTCTGAAGAATCTAAAAATCATAAAATTCAGTAGGTAATTCAGGTAATCGCAACCATATAGCATAGTAACTGATTTTTATTTCAGAAGCCATAAATTTGGGTTCCCATTGACGAACGGATAGAAAGTGATTTAAAATGAACCAAAGTCCATCATATAATTCATAAGTCTTATTTTCCTCTTTTTGGAATTTAAGAAGGAAAAATCTGATCCTAAATCAATGAGAGGTAGGTTTTCATAAAGTATAAATTTTTTGTCTAAGTATTTGATGTCCAATCTTACGACCATAAACCTTAACGATTACTGCATGTTGCCATGGTTTGTAAATCCTATTTTTTTCTTCAAGAGAAAGTGGAATGAAATTAAAGAGGTCACTTGGTGCCTCTAGTTCATCAATAATCATCAAACTAAAGTTTAGTGGTTCATGTTGGGTAGATGGTGGAGAGGTATCATTATGAGAGGTTAGGGTATTTAGATACGATTTAGTATTAGAATGAGGAGGATTTTTTGTAGGTTAATGCATATCAAGGTGTTATTTGGACTGTTATTGAAATTGGTTAGTGGAGTTGAATCCATAAGGATATCAGGTGGTTTAGGGAGTATGAAATATGAAGATTCATATTTTTGGGATTTAATGTAGCAAGAGTTTTTTTCCGTGTGTAACTATCTTTAGATAATGTAATTGTGTAATAAATCAATTTAATTATGTTATAGTATTTACATTAATATACTCTCTCTGGTTCACAATAAGTGACCGATTTGCTTTTTTATTTTGGTCCAAAATAGGTATCCATTTATATAATCAAGAAAAATTTAATTTGTTTTTACAAAATTATCCTTATGTACATATCCCTAAAAAGTTTTCTTACTCCTCACATTAAATATTTAATTAAGGGTGGTTTAGTCATACTAGGTATTTTTGTATAGAATTTAGTATTTTTTTAATGGGAGTGCCAAAAGTAAATTGCTCGCTTATTATGGACCGGAGTAGTAATTATAATAGTTCACGGCATCGCTGTTATTTTAGGTGAATCGACTCTAATTAAAACTTCCCAGTGACTTAATTACTGCTCCCTCTGTTCCAGTTTATGTGAACCTATTTCCTTTTCGGTCTGTTCCAAAAAGAATGACCCCTTTCGAAATTTGGTAATAATTTAGCTTAAACATACAATTCTATCCTTAATGAGAAACTTTATAACAACATAAATACTCTGGGCTCCTTTTAACTTGTTTAGGACCACAAATTCTAAAAGTCTTTATTTTTTATGCCTAGTCAAACAGGTTCACATAGAGGATGCACTACTTGGCCGACTATATCCATTTATACCATTCATGCATGTCCTCCTTCGTGCATGTCCTCCTTCAATGAGTTTATTTTCCCCTACCTTAGTCCCCTCCTTAGTCAATTATGTGAACCTGTTTGATTGGGCATAGAATTCCCCGGCCTTAGTCCCCTCCTTCCCTCAAAATATCTATTTCCTTCCTCAATAACTTTGATGGAGAACTTAAGAGATAACACATATACCATTATCAGTTGAGTGAACCTCTATGGGAATCCAAAGCCAATGAATACCTCCTCTAAGAATCCTCAATCCACCATGTCATAATCTTTTCTAAGGTCAATCTTCATAAGGCATCTAGCAAAATTTTTTGTGTTGTAGTGCCTCAAGAGATCATGACATATATTCACATTGTGCATAATCGACCTACCCTACACATTTCTTGGTTATATTCCATAATGTAGTTAATGCACTGCTTCAATTTCTTACAAATTATTATGGAGATACGTTTATATAGAACATTGCAACAGGAGATTGTTGTGCATTGACTAGCATACCAAGGCCTATCTACTTTAGTTGCCAGTGCTAAATTTGTAGTATTCAGTTATTTTAGCAGTTTTCCATTCTCAAAAAACATCATATTAGTTATTTTTATGTCTGCTCTCACAATGCTCCAAGCTGATCTAAATAATCCATTACCATAATTATCAGGTCCTTGGCTTTTGTTCTTATCAATTTGAAACATTTGTTCTTTCACTTCTTGTCCTGTGTATGGCCTTAATAGGTCCAATTTCTGCTCTGATGATAGAACATGCCCTTGTTTCACAAAGCTAGTAAAAGCTTTGACTCTTAAGGTGGTAGACTTAACCAGAAGATCTTCATAGTAATTAACAAAAACATGAGCTATTTGATCAGGATCAATCTGACAAGTGCCAGGCTCATTCCTTATCTGTGTAGTTTCTTGTTTCAGTCTTCTACGTTTAATCACTCTATGAAAATACTTTGTATTGTTATCTCCCTGCTTTAGACAAGCTGCTTTGCTCTTCTACTATAAATAAATTTCTACCATGTAAGAAGTCCTTCTGAGTAGCTGATATACTTCACCCTCTTTATGTTATAGCTCCATATTCAATGGATTTGCATACAATTGCTCCTAGATTCTCCTTATTTCTTCCCAGTATATATCTGCTTCATTTACTATATCCGTGAAGTATTTAAAGTTCAACTATTCTAGAATCCTCTTCAACAACTTTACTCTACTTACTACTCTCAGCATTTTATACCCATCTATTTCCACCTCCAAGTCAGCTTTCACTGTATCAACAAAATGAGGGTATTGATCCCATACAATACAATAGAGGAAATATGGGACGACCCAAAGGGGTCATCACTTGTTTCCTCATTTGTTCAGTGCTTCTGAGGCCTTGAAAACCTCACTTTTACTTGCCTCGATTGATGTGCGCAGTCCGGGCGCGTAGCCGGAAAGTTTTTATGTTGAAATATATGAAATCTGTGAAATATTTAAAGAATTTTGATATTAATATGATTAAAGTTAACTTTGATCAACGTTTTGGGTAAACGGACCCGGATCCGGACCCGTGATATGACGTCCCGGAGGATCCATAGAAAAATATGGGACTCGGGCATGTGCCCGGAGTCAAAATCCGAGGTCTAGAACCCGAGTAAAAGAATTTTTTTGTTAAATTATTTTTTTGAAATTATTAAGGAAAATGGAAATGAATATTGATTAAAAGACTATGGTATCGGGCTCGTATTTTGGTTCCGACGCCCGGTACAAGTCTTAAATATTTGTTAAGTACTTTCTGTGAAGTTTGGTCGAAATCGGACATCGTTTGACGAATTTCAGACCTAATTATCTAAAGTTAGAAGTTTAAGAAGTTTGAAATGAAAATGATGATTTTGAGGCTTGATTCATTGATTTTGATGTTTTTTTGGCGATTTGATCGCTCGAGTAAGTTCGTGGGATGTTGTTGGGTTAGTGTGCATGTTTGGTTGGGAGCCCCGAGGGCTCGGGTGTATTTTCGGAGGTGTTCGGGGTGGTTTTGGACTTAATAAGTTGGCAGATTTTCTGCAATTTTTGCACAAGGGTTTTCTTCATCGCGTTCGCATCACTAGGTTCGCGTTCGCGTAGTTCTGTGCTTTTCCCCCTTCGCGTTCGCATCTTGACCCTCACGAACGTGTAAGCCAAATTCAGGCCCCAGTATTTCCCCTTCATCGCGTTTGCATTATGGCCATCGCGATCGCGATGTTCTGTTGTGCCCTCTATCGCGTTCGCATTCCTTAACACGCATTCGCGTAGGACAATCTTGGACCCCCAGCATTTTCCTCTACGCGTTCGCGTTGACCTTCACGCGAATACGATGAATTGCCCAGTCTACCCTTCGCGAACGCGAAGGGCAATTTTGCCCAGTTATATTTTTAATTTCCAGAACAGTACACACGGGTTTTTCACAAAATTTCTCATGAGTTCTCTTCTCTCCCAAGCTTTACCAAGCCATTAAAGCTCCCATACTTTAAGGTCACTTGGGTAAGTAATTCCCCACTCATTTCCTTCACTTTTCCTTCATTAATTAGCAAGTTTCTAAGTCTAATCATGAAATCAAAGTAGAAATTAAGTGTTTTGGGTAGAGTTAGGGTTTTGAGAATGTTGGGTGATTCAACCTCAATTTGGGGTCGAATCTTAAAAAAAATTATATATTTGAACTCGTGGTGTTATGGGTAACTAGGTTTTGGTCCGAGCCTCGTGTTTGGACCATGTGGGCCCGGTGTTAAATTTTGGTATTTTTGGAAGAATGCTAGAAAACTCATTTCTAGGCTATGTGATTATGTTGTTGAGCCCTAATTGATATTATTAAATTAATTATGTCTAGATACCATTGTTTCGGAGTCGGATTGTAGAGGAAAGGTGGTATTGGAGAGTTGATTGCTATTCTTTGGACCTAGGTAAGTATTTGTTCTAACTTTGGCTTGTGGGAATAGGACTAGGATATTATTTGCTAACTGCTAAATGTGGAGTACGGTGTATAGGCATGGTAACGGTTATCTATGCACCAGAGTCTAGCATGACCGTGAGTCTTAATTGTGCTTGACTCGAATTTTGTGATACATCTTCCTTGTTTAATTGATAAGTTTCATATAATGTGAATGGTTGAGGAAGAATTCTGATTGGCATATTGTTGGAGCGTTGGCTCGAACTAGAAATTGATAATTGAGAAAGAAGTTATTAAAAGAAGAAGTGTTGTGATTATTCCCTTGCCGAGATGCGTAGTCTATTATTGTTGTTTCTCCCTTGCCGGGATTTAAGCATTATATGTACCCTCCCTTGCCGGGATATTTGGGCTGTTAGTAGTACCCTTGCCGAGTTAAATCGTTACGTTGTTGAATTCCCCTAATGGGGCCTCCTTTAGAAAGATTATATGTATTATGAATTATGAAATGCGATCGTGTGGCGCGCAGTCAACTTATGAATTATGAAATGAGATCGTGTGGCACGCCGTCCAATTATGATTATGAAATGGGATCGTCTGGCATGATGTCCACTTATGAATTATGAAAATGGGATCGTGTGGCATGCCGTCCACTTATAAATGTATACTATGGTATCGTGTGGCATGCCGTCCACTTATGAATTATGAAAATGGGATCGTGTGGCACACCGTCCACTTATTAATGTATACTATGGGATTGTGCGGTGTGCCGACCACTTATATGAGTCATGATGTTGATGTAATTCCGTTGTTATATCCGTTGATATATTTTCACTGTATCCCCCGAGCATGCCCCTTCCCAGTTTTATTTGATGTTTTCTGTTGTTATTTCCGTTGCCCTTGTGTATATATATATATCTGTATAGGTTATTTTTAGTAAGTCCTGTCTATCCTCGTCACTACTTCGTCGGGGTTAGGCCAGGCACTTACCAGCACATGGGGTCGGTTATGCTGATGCTATAGTCTGTGCATCTTTTTGCACAGATCCAGGAGCAGCTTTTGGACAGCAACAGTAGGATTACCCGGGAGCTGTCTTCAGTCCAGGGATTCATGAGGTAGCCTAGCTGGCGTTCGCAGGCCGAAGTCCCTTATATATTTTAATTTGTTTTCATTGTTTCGAGAC
>MU742028.1:17239-51072 GCA_026770625.1 Nicotiana glauca
TATATATATATATATATATATATATATATATATATATCTGCACAGGTTGTTTTTGGTAGGTCCTGTCTAGCCTTGTCACTACTTTGCCGGGCTTAGGTCGGGCACTTACCAGCACATGGGGTCGGTTTTGCTGATGCTACACTCTCTGCATCTTTTTGCACAGATCCAGGGGCATCTTTTGGACAGAAGCAGTAGGATTGATCGGGAGCTGTCTTCAGTCCAGGGACTCACGAGGTAGCCTAGCTGGAGTTCGCAGGCCGAAGTCCCTTCTATGTTTTAGTTTGTTTTCTTTATTTCGAGACAAACAGTATGTAATATCATTTCAGACTTGTTTTTAGTACTCTATAGCAGTCCGTGAGCTAGTGACACCAGACTCAGGGTAGAGATGTGTTCCAACTTCCGCAAAAATTTTATTTCCGTTAAAGAAGCATAAAAGACTTCCGCTTTTAATTAAAGGTTTATTATTATTATTACTGTTGTGTTGTTATCGTAAAATGTTTGAATGTTTGGCTTGCCTAGCTCTGACAGTAGGCGCCATCACGACTCCCGATGGTGGGAAATCCGGGTCGTGACAAGTTGGTATCAGAGCTCTAGGTTACATAGGTCTCGCTACTCACGGGCAAACTTGGTAGAGTCTGAGGGATCGGTACAGAGACGTCTGTATTTATCCCCTGGAGGCTACAGAGTTAGATAAAGTTTCACTTTTGTTCTTTCTTGTCGTGCGATTCTGTTTCTCAAATACTGATTGTCTTTCTACTCTGTTCTTTCGCAGATGGTGAGAACACGTGCTTCCTCTTCTACTGCGTAGCAGCCCGAGCCCCCAGCAGCAGCTTCTACGAGTGGCAGAGGTCGAGGCCATGCAAGAGGCCGAGGCAGGGGCAGAGCTCAACCCTGGGCAGCAGTCCCATAGGTGGAGCCTCATATTGACTAAGATGAGGAGGTTCCATCCCCAGCAACTCCGATGGGCCCAGCTCAGGTCCCAGAAGGGGTCATGGTCACCCCAGATCTTCAGGATGCTCTAGTCCGATTGGCAGGCTTTATGAAGAGTGTCACTAGAGCGGGTTTGCTGCCAGT
Source organism: Nicotiana glauca (assembly GCA_026770625.1). Classification (NCBI taxonomy): domain Eukaryota; kingdom Viridiplantae; phylum Streptophyta; class Magnoliopsida; order Solanales; family Solanaceae; genus Nicotiana; species Nicotiana glauca. The sequence goes on from MU742028.1 coordinate 18,314, forward strand.
AGCACCAGCCACCTCTAAGGCTGGAGGAGGGGTTCAGACTCCTGCTACACGTACTCCAGAGCAGGTAGCTCCCCAGACTCATGTCCTAGTGGTTTAGCCAGCTGTGGCAGCTCAGCCCGGTATTGCAGCCCAGGCCGGCAATGGAGCGGCTATGTCTTGGGATGCCTTGTGGAGACATGATCGGTTCTCCAAGATCTTCACCACCACCTTTAGCGGTGCTTCATCAGAGGATCCACATGATTTCTTATTCAGCTGTCATGAGATCCTTAGGACCATGGGTATAGTGGAGACCAATGGTGTCAATTTTGCCACCTTTCGGGTTGCAGGATCCGCCAAAACTTGGTGGAGGGATTATTGCCTATCTAGACCAGCAAGGTCTCCAGCATTGACATGGGTTCAGTTCGCGGAGTTATTTTTGGAGAAGTTTCTCCCAATCACTCAGCGGGAGGCACTTCGCAGGCAGTTCGAGCACCTCCAGCAGGGCTCCATGACAGTTACATAGTATGAGACTCGGTTTATTGATTTGGCACGCCATGCTATTGTGATACTCCCCATAGAGCGAGAGAGGGTTCGAGAGATTTATTGATGGGTTGATTCAGCCGATCCGTCTTCAGATGGCTATGGGAGCTGGTAGTGATATTTCCTTTCAAGAGGCGGCCAATGCGGCCCGCCGAGTTAAGATGGCCCTCGCACGGGGAGGTGGAGAGGTGTCAGATAAGAGGCCTCGTCATTCTGGTAGATTCAGTAGTACCTCGACTGGAGGTAGGGATTCTTATGGTAGAGGCCATTCACCGAGGCCCTTTCAGTCAGCTCTTCAAGTTTCTCATGGTACTTCCGGTGGCCGTGGCTCTTAGTCACAGTATTCCGACCAGCAGCTTTTCAGTTCACCATCAGCACCTATCAGCGCGCCACCACTCTGTTATTCTCAGCAGCCGAGGGCTTGTTACACTTGTGGCGACACGAGACATATTGCCAGGTATTGCCCTCGAGCTTCTGACAGCTCTCAGCAGTAGGGTCCTCGTCCTATAATTCAGGTGTCAGGTGATCCACAGGCCGCCCAGCCAGCTAGAGGTGGTGGTAGGGATCATAGAGGTGGAGGTAGAGATCATAGAGGTGGAGCTCGGACCGGCAGAGGTAGGGGTCATCCAGTAGCCGATCATCCCAGAGACATAGTTCAGGGAGGTGGGGCCCAGCCCCAGTGTTATGCTTTGCTAGCTAGGCCAGAGGCTGAGTCTTCAGATGCTGTCATTACAGGTACTATTCTGGTCTGTGATAGGGATGCTTCAGTGCTATTTGACCTTGGGTCTACGTATTCATATTTGTCCTCTTACTTTGCACCCTACTTGGCTATGCCTAGTGATGCTTTAGGCATCCCTGTTTATGTATCTACACTAGTGGGTGATTCTATAGTGGTCCAACGAGTTCATCGTTCCTGTGTGGTAGCGTTTGAGGGTCTTGAGACCCGTGTTGATTTACTGCTTTTAGACATGGTAGATTTTGATGTTATATTGGGGATGGATTGGTTGTCCCCGTATCATGCTATCTTGGATTGTCATGCCAAGACCGTGACCTTGGCTTTGCCAGATTTGCCCCGATTGGAGTGGATAGGGACCCCGGGACATGCCACCCGCAGTGTTATTTCATATATTAAGGCTCGACGCATGGTTGAGAAGTGGTGTTTAGCTTATTTGGCATATGTTCGCGATTCCAGCACAGAGGTTCCTTCTATTGACTCAATTCCTATTGTTCGGGAGTTGCTAGAGGCTTTCCCTTCAGACCTATCGGGTATGACGCCCGACAGGGATATTGATTTTTGTATTGATCTGGCCCCAAGCACGCAGCCCATTTCTATTCCGCTGTATCGCATGGCCCCGCCAGAATTGAAGGAGTTAAAGGACCAGTTGCAGGATTTGCTAGAGAAGGGTTTTATGAGGCCTAGTGTTTCTCCTTGGGGTGCGCCGGTGTTATTTGTGAAGAAAAAGGATGGATCAATGAGGATGTGCATTGATTACCGGCGATTGAACAAGGTGACGATTAAGAAAAAGTATCCACTGTCGAGGATTGATGATTTGTTTGACCAGCTTCAGGGTGCGAAGGTGTTTTCAAAGATAGACTTGAGATTTGGCTACCATCAGCTGAGCATTAGGGCATCCGATGTCCCTAAGACAGCATTTCGCACTCGGTATGGGCATTATGAGTTTTTGATCATGTCATTCGAGTTGACCAATGCCCCAGCAGCATTTATAAAGTTGATGAACTGAGTATTCAGGCCTTATCTAGACTTGTTCGTGATAGTCTTTATTGATGATATTCTGGTGTACTCCCGCAGCCAGGAGGAGCACGAGCAGCACCTCAGAGTGGTTCTTCAGAATCTGAAGGATAGTCAGTTGTATGCTAAGTTCACGAAGTGCGACATCTGGTTGAGTTCAGTTGCATTTTTGGGTCATGTCGTATCAGCAGAGGGTATTTAGGTAGACCTGAAGAAGATTGAGGCAGTCAAGAATTGGCCTCGACCAGCTTTGGCGACCGAGATTTGGAGTTTCTTGGGGTTAGCAAGTTATTACAGTCGATCGTGGAGGGGTTTTCATCTATAGCAGCCCCGATGACCAGATTGACCCAGAAGGGTGCCTAGTTCAGATGGTCAGACGAGTGTGAGGAGAGCTTTCAGAAGCTCAATACATCTCTAACTACGACATCGATATTGGTTTTGCCCACAGGTTCAGGGCCTTATACAGTTTATTTGGATGTTTCCCGTATTGGGCTTGGTGCAGTATTGATGCAGGATGGCAGAGTCATAGCTTATGCTTCGAGGAAATTGAAGATCCACGAGAAAAATTATCCGGTCCGTGATCTAGAGTTGGCAGCCATTGTTCATGCTTTGAAGATTTGGAGGCATTACTTATATGGTGTGACGTGCGAGGTGTACACGGATCACAAGAGCCTTCAGTACTTGTTCAAGCAAAAGGAGTTGAATTTGAGGCAGAGGAGGTGGTTGGAGTTGTTGAAAGACTATGATGTTACTATTTTGTACCACCCGGGGAGAGCCAATGTGGTGGCTGATGCATTGAGTAGGAAGTCCGCCAGCATGGGTAGTCTTGCTTATGTTCTGGTCAGTTAGAGACCGCTTGCCTTGGATATTTATGCTTTGGCCAATCGGCTGGTGAGGTTGGACATTTCTGAGCCTAGCAGAGTGTTAGCTTGCACGGTCGCTCGTTCTTCATTATTGGAGCGTATCCGTGATTAGCAGTTTGATGATCCCCATTTATGTGTCCTGAGAGACACGGTGCAGCGTGGAGGTGCACGAAGGTGACCTTAGATGATGATGGTATTTTGAGGTTGCAGGGGCGAGTTTGTGTGCCCAATGTCAATGGGATTCAAGAGTTGATCTTAGCGAAGGCCCATAGTTCACGGTATTCTATTCACCCGGGCGACATGAAGATTTATCAGGACTTGTGACAGCATTATTGGTGGCGTAGGATGAAGAAAGATATTGTTGCATATGTGGCTCGGTGTTTGAACTGTCAGCAGGTCAAGTATGAACATCAGAGACCTAGTGGGTTGTTTTAGAGGATTGAGCTTCCCGAGTGGAAGTGGGAGAGGATTACCATGGATTTTGTTACTGGACTTCCGATGACTCGGAAGAAGTTTGATGCCATTTGGGTCATTGTTGATAGGCTGACCAAGTCAGCGCATTTTATTCCTGTTGCAGCCACCTATTCATCGGAGAGGTTAGCTGAGATCTACATTCGAGAGATTGTTCGCCTTCATGGGGTGCCGGCATCTATCATTTTGGACCGGGGTACGCAGTTTACCTCGTGCTTCTGGAGAGCAGTACAGCAGGACTTAGGCACCCAGGTTCAGTTGAGCACAGCATTCCATCCTCGAACGGACGGCCAGTCCGAGAGGACTATTCAGATATTGGAGGATATGCTCCAAGCATGTGTCATTGATTTTGGAGGCTCGTGGGACCAATTTTTTCCTTTAGCAGAGTTTGCCTACAACAACAGCTACCAGTCCAACATTCAGATGGCTCTATATGAGGCATTGTATAGTAGGCGATGTCGGTCTCCAGTCGAATGGTTTGAGCCGGGAGAGGCTTGGTTATTGGGTACAGATTTAGTCCAGGAGGCATTGGATAAGGTCAAGATCATTTAGGATAGGCTTCGTTCGGCTCAGTCGCGACAAAAGAGTTATGTAGATCGCAAGATTTGAGGTGTAGCTTTCATGGTTGGTGAGCGAGTGTTGCTCCGTGTATCGCCTATGAAGGGCGTGATGAGATTCAAGAAGAAGGGCAAGCTTAGCCCTAGGTTCATTGGCCCATTTGAGATTCTAGATCGTGTGGGATAGGTGGCTTATAGACTTGCCTTGCCACCTAGCTTGTCAGTCGTGCATCCAGTCTCTCATGTGTCCATGCTTGAGAGGTATCATGGCGATCCAGCACACGTGTTAGATTTCAGCACTGTCCAATTGGACAAGGATCTGTCTTATGAGGAGGAGCCAGTAGCTATCCTAGACCGGCAGGTTCGACAGTTGAGGTCGAAGAGTTTTCCTTCAGTGCGTGTCCAATAGAGAGGTCAGCCTCCTGAGGCATCGATTTGGGAGTCCGAGTCTGATATGCGGAGCCGTTATCCTCATCTATTTCCTGACTCAAGTACTTCTTTCCTTTGTCCGTTTGAGGACGAACGGTTGTTTTAGAGGTGGAGGATGTGACGACCCAAAGGGGTCATCACCTGTTTTCTCATTTGTTCCGTGCTTTTGAGGCCTTGAAAACCTCACTTTTACTTGCCTCGATAGGCGTGCGCAGTTCTGGCGCGTAGCCGGAAAGTTTTTATTTTGAAATATGTGAAAATTTTGAAGAATTTTGATATTAATATGATTAAAGTTGACTTTGGTCAACGTTTTGGATAAACGGACCCGGACCCGTGATATGACGGTCCCGGAGGGTCCGTAGAAAAATATGGGACTCGAGCATGTGCACGGAGTCGAAATCCGAGTTCTAGAACCCGAGTAAAAGAATTTTACTAAAATTATTAAGGAAAATAAAAATGAATATTGATTAAAAGACTATGGTATCGGGCTCGTATGATGGTTCCAACGCCCGGTACAAGCCTTATATATGTGTTAAGCGCTTTCTATGAAGTTTGGCCGAAATCGGACGTCGTTTGACGTATTTCAGACCTAATTATCTAAAGTTATAAGTTTAAGAAGTTTGAAATGAAAAAGATGGTTTTGAGGCTTGATTCATTGATTTTGATGTTGTTTTGGCGATTTGATCGCTCGAGTAAGTTCGTGGGATGTTGTTGGGTTAGTGTGTGTGTTTGGTTGGGAGCCCCGAGGGCTCGGGTGTATTTTCGGAGGTGTTCGGGGTGGTTTTGGACTTAAGAAGTTAGCAAATTTTCTGCAATTTTTGCACAGGGGTTTTCATCATCGCATTTGCATCACTAGGTTCGCGTTCGCGTAGTTATGTGCTTTTCCCCCTTCGTATTTGCTTCTTGACCCTCACAAATGCGTAAGCCAAATTCAGGCCCCAGTATTTTCCCTTCATCGCGTTCGCGTTCTGGCCATCGCGATCGCGATGTTCTGTTGTGCCCTCTATTGCGTTCGCGTTCCTTAACACGCGTTCGCGTAGGCCAATCTTGGACCCCCAGCATTTTCCTCTACGTGTTCGCGTTGACCCTCACGCGAACGCGATGAATTGCCCAGTCTAACCTTCGCGAACGCGGTCCCTTTCCCGCTAACGCGAAGGGCAATTTTTCCCAGTTATATTTTTAATTTGCAGAACAGTACACACGGGTTTTTCAATAAATTTCTCACGAGCTCTCTTCTCTCCCAAGCTTTAGCAAGCCATTAAAGCTCTCATTCTTCAAGGTCACTTGGGTAAGTAATTCCCCACTCATTTCCTTCACTTTTCCTTCGTTAATTAGCAAGTTTCTAAGTCTAAATCATGAAATCAAAGTAGAAATTAAGAGTTCTAGGTAGAGTTAGGGTTTTGAGAATGTTGGGTGATTTAACCTCAATTTGGGGTCGAATCTTAAAACAAATTATATATTTGAACTCGTGGGGTTATGGGTAACTAAGTTTTGGTCCGAGCCTCGTGTTTAGACCATGTGGGCCCGGTGTCGAATTTTGGTATTTTTGGAACAATGCTAGAAAACTCATTTCTAGGCTATGGGATTATGTTGTTGAGCCGTAATTGATATTATTGAATTAATTATGCTTAGATGCCATTGTTTCGGAGTCGGATTGTAGAGGAAAGGTGGTATTGGAGAGTTGATTGCTATTCTTTGGACCGAGGTAAGTGTTTGTTCTAACTTTGGCTTTGAGGGAATAGGACTAGGATATTATTTGCTAACTGCTAAATGTGGAGTACGGTGTATAGGCATGGTGACGATTATCTATGCACTGGAGTCTAGCATGACCGTGAGTCTTAATTGTGTTTGACTCGGATTTTGTGATACATCTTCCTTGTTTAATTGATAAGTTTCATATAATGTGAATGGTTGAGGAAGAATTGTGATTGGCATATTGTTGGAGCGTTGGCTCGAACTAGAAATTGATAATTGAGAAAGAAGTGATTAAAAGAAGAAGTGTTGTGATTATTTCCTTGCCGAGATGCGTAGTCTATTATTGTTGTTGCTCCCTTGCCGGGATTTAAGCATTATATGTACCCTCCCTTGCGGGGATATTTGGTCTGTTAGTTGTACCCTTGCCGGGTTAAATCGTTATGTTGTTGAATTCCCCTAATGAGGCCTCCTCTAGAAATATTATATGTATTATGAATTATGAAATAGGATCGTGTGGCACGCAGTCCACTTACGAATTATGAAATGGGATCGTGTGGCACGCTGTCCACTTATGATTATGAAATGAGATCGTGTGGCACGCCGTCCATTTATGAATTATGAAAACGGGATCGTGTGGCACGCCGACCACTTATAAATGTATACTATGGGATTGTGTGGCACACCGTCCGCTTATGAATTATGAAAATGGGATCGTGTGGCATGCCGTCTGGGATCGTGTGCTGCACCGACTACTTATATGAGTCATGGTATTGATGTAGTTTCGTTGTTATATCCGTTGATCTGTTTTCACTGTATCCCCCCCGAGCATGCCCCTTCCCAGTTTTATTTGATGTTTTCTATTGTTATTTCTGTTGCCTTTGTATATATATATATCTGCTCAGGTTATTTTTGGTAGGTTCTGTCTAGCCTCGTCACTACTTCGCCGGGGTTAGGCTGGGCACTTACCAGCACATGGGGTTGGTTGTGCTGATGCTACACTCTGTGCATCTTTTTGCACAGATCTAGGAGCAGCTTTTGGACAGCAGCAGTAGCATTGCCCGGGAGCTGTCTTCAGTCCAGGGACTCGCGAGGTAGCCTAGCTGGCGCTCGCAGGCCGAAGTCCCTTCTATGTTTTAGTTTGTTTTCTTTGTTTCGAGACAAACAATATGTAATATCATTTCAGACTTGTTTTTAGTACTCTATAGCAGTCCGTGAGCTAGTGACACCAGACTCTTGGTAGAGATGTGTTTCAAATTCCGCAAAAATTTTATTTCCGTTATATAAGCATAAAAGACTTCCGCTTTTAATTAAAGGTTTATTATTGTTATGTTGTGTTATTATCGAAAAATGTTTGAATGTTTGGCTTGCCTAGTTCCGACAGTAGGCGCCATCACGACTCCCGATGGTGGAAAATCCGGGTCGTGACAAAATATTTCTTCTATGTCACTCTTTACCTCTCTATTACTAACTTAGGTTATTGATTACTTATTCCTTCAGGAAGGAATTTAGCCTGATGAACAGGCATTAAGTCTAGCAATTTGCATTGATGAATACCTAGTCAATTTTAGAGAACACTCTTTGATTAGAATGTTTACCATTGCATGTATATCAATGATCCTGATTTGGAAGTTCAATTAAACCACAAGTGTCAACATAGTTCCTAAACTCCATCATTTTTGCCCAGGTGACTTGATTGCAACATATTTTATCTCCTCGGGCAGAACTGAATTGAAGTCCCCTAGGACCAACCATGGTTTAGCACATACTTCATTCTATTGTATAATGCATTCCGAAAGCCCTCTTCTTTTCTCCCTAGTATTGAAAGGACACACCACAGATAACAAGAATGTTAGTTGTAGTGGGATATAGATCATCTCACAAGTTACTATCTGGGCACTGATACAAATAGGAACTACGTTATAGTAATCCTGCCTCCAGGATAGCCACTACCATTATATTTAGACCCAAGATTGGTAATATAGCTCCAACCTCCAAATATAATGCTTGTTATTCGATCAATTCTCTCCATTTTTATCTTTGTTTCTAGTAAGCCTACTAGTCCAGCCTTAACGTTATTATAGAGGATATTAACTTCCTTCTGCTTATTTGGGACATTCATGTCTCTAGCATTCCAACATAGCAAGTTAACCATCCCCAATATAAGGTATGGTTCCCCCTCCCCCTTTTCCTTATGTGACACTTGCTCCTGTAGCCTTGACAAGAATGTCAATTCCAGGCTTATCCAATGTTTGGTAAGTGTTAGTTTGAACTAATTGTTAATTATGCGTAGTTGTACTCCTGCTAGTTCTCAGAGGAGTAATCCAATTAGAATTAGTTGTTTCTTGTTTTTGGATCTCTGCTTTCTGTTCCTTCCCTATTACAAGATCTCCTTGTTGTATAGCTTCTTATTGTTCTTGTTATTGTTGTATTATTGGAGAAGCTTTTCCTTGCCGACCAGCTGGCTTTTTCTTCTTCCTGCACACTTCTTCTGCATGACCATATGAGTGGTATTAATAAATGCACAAGGTTGGTTTTTAGTCATAGCTTACTCTTTTCTCAATAAACTACCCTTTTTCATTCCTGAAAAGAATAATATCAGGAAGTTTTGCATCCAACTCTACCTCCACTAGTATTCTGGCAAATTGTAGTCCCACCTTCCTTTCTGTAATAAGATTCACCATAAGAGGTCGACCAACCAAGTTACCTATCTTACTGAGTCCTTTAGGACTCCAGTACTTGAAATCAAGGCCTAAAAGCTTCACCCAAACAGTAAGTAATTTCTCTCTAGTGAACTCTAAATTAGGGCTCTAATCTTTGACGATGAATGATTTATTGTCAAAATGACAGATCCCTACATTCAGAACTTCCCGTTTCGCTGTCTGACTAATATCACCCTATTTTTTAGTATTGAGATCTTGTTTGTGCCATGTTTTGCCATAATTTCTGGACATATTCCTGAATTACTGCAAAAGGTGGATGCTCACCTAGTACATAGCATACTATCGTATCAATAGTCAATCTCACTAGTAATGTCATATGGTTCGACTGCACCTACACGAGACTCACCTTGCACCTTGGGTGAGACATATTCCAGCTTGAATCCAACATTAGAGAGTTTTGCGATGTCAAATTCATCCCAAATTAATGTTTTCTTCTCCTGCCCCTGTTCTTCCTCCACTTCATCCGCCCAAGATTTCCTTCCATTATTAAGGGAATTGACCTTCCCTTCACTTTTAGGTTATGAATTGCTTCATTCCATAAGTTCATCACTTACTTTTGCTTCAGTTTCTCTCCATTAGCATTATTTGATATTGTTTGATTGGTTACTGTTTTACTGGGTGAGTTAACGCTAGATGAATTTAATTTACCATGTATCGAGCTAGTAGTAGCACTTGGTCTTTCTTTCTTGAAATTTGGCTTGTGACGAAATCGAAATTTCCATTAACGCCTTCTGAGATGGTACACGAGCTCTCCTTCCCATGGTTGGCGCACGTTTACGCTAACTCGCGCCGAGAGAGAATCATGCCTCCTTTGGTTGCGCTAGATAATTTTGTTATAATTGATTTGGATGATCGTGTAAAAAATGTTTAATAGGATTGGTGTATGAAATTATATCATCGTGATTATATCGTTCTTTCATCGGGTTTAACTTGTGCGCACTAATGGTGAATGCTATTTTTAATACCATCAGTTAAAATAACCTAATAATAGGTATTAGGGAAGTCTTTATAGTATGATTTTGACTTATATAGACCAAAAGTATAAGTAATATTTTTATAATGTGATTGCCTATATAACTATATTTATTGTCCATAAAAATGTGATTACTAACCTAATAATAAAGCATGTTACATGTGAAATATACTACGGTATGTAAAATTCTTTACACATTTACATACGTTAAAATTTGAATCCTGTGGTAATTCTAATATGTATGTCAGTAATTCTGATTTGGCATCATAAAAATGGACTAAATAACTTGCCATAATAAGTTCTGATATGAGAATAAGTTACGTAAAATATATGTACAGTTATAAATGGGATAAAATAACGGTTGTAAAGTAAAAAAACTAAAGACAAGTATAGGGAGAATCTAATATATTATTCAACTTTCAAATTCATGTACATAATGAACTAAAATCTCCTCTATTTATAGAAGAAAGGAAGTTGTCGTGTAAGTTGCGACGGCAAGCTGCTGTGTAAGCTGCTTGTAAGTTGCTCATTAAAATCTTACTAGGAAAAACCCCGTGGGAAAAAAATTCTATTGAAGGAAAAAGAGTATACATATTTAGTAATACACATTGCTAGGTGCTTCATTAAAACCGTTACAAGGAAAATTCCGTGGGAAAAAACTTTAGTAAGAAAAAAATAGTGCATCGCGTATTTTACTCCCCTTGATGAAAACTTTGTTTCAAATATTAGAGTCTCCGCATTCCAATCTTGTATACCATCTTCTCAAATGTTGAATTTGTAGAGAATATTATCCACCACTATTTCATATCGATTTAATTTAATCTCATCAAACCAAGAAGCTGCTACAAGTCATTACCTTGAGTTGCTTGCAACCTGCCTGCATCAGCTGCTTGTAGAAAACTTCAATGGAGTACTAAATAGATAATCTTCTTCAGGAAGATTATCTACATCAAAGTAATAAATGGACATCCACAGAAATATTTTCAAAGCATTTCTCATTGGATGTTCATTATTATGTGCCTCGTTAAAACCTTACTAGGAAAAATCTCATGGAAAAAAATTCTAGTCAAGAAAAAAGAGTACACTAATAGTATACATTGCAAGCTGCCTCATTAATAACCTTACCAGAAAATTCAGTGGGAAAAAATCCGAGCAAGGAAAAAAGAGTACAATGCAGAGACTTGGGTATATCTGAACCAAGGAGTTCATCATTCTCTTTTGGAGGTAAGAACGGATCCTTAATCCGTGCAGGAGAAGAACTATATCTTGCTAGTAAATTAATAGAAAATGCTATGTCAGGCCTTGTAGAGTTAGCAAGATACATTAGTGCACCAATTGCACTGAGATAGGGTACTTCAGGACCACGGAGTTCCTCATCCTCTTCTGGAGGCCGGAACAAATCCTTATCCACTTCAAGTGATCGAACAACCATTGGCGTACTCAATTAGTGCGCTTTGTCCATGTAAAAGCGTCTTAAGACCCTTGCTGTATAGGCAGATTAATGGATAAATACTCCATCTGCTAAATGTTCAATTTGCAGACCAAGACAAAGTTTTGTCTTCCTAAGATCTTTCATTTCAAATTCTTTCTTAAGATATTCAATTACCTTTTGGAGCTCTTCAGAAGTTCCAACAAGATTTATGTCATCAACATAAATAGCAAGTATAACAAATTCTGAAGCCTTTTTCTTTATAAAAATATATGGACAAATAACTCCATTTATGTAACCTTCTTTCAATAAATATTCATTGAGGCGATAATTACCATATACGCCCAGATTGCATTAAGTCGTACAAAGATTTTTGTAATCTGATTGGGTACATTTCCTAAGATTTTGAATATGCTTCACGCATTTTAAATCATTAAGGGATCTTTATAGAGATTTGATCAAATGAGTCATATAGGTTATGACTCGCATTTAAATGACATAACATCTTCAGGTGTCTGGACTACTGGTCCGATCCTCACAATATTTCATAGTATTGTGCACTATATTGTATCAAATATATCATCGACGATCACTTGTATCGGTTCGTAAGCGACATAACTTGTTAGGATCTCATCACTTTCTTTATTTTCATGTACCTGAACTTCTTCTGGAGTTTCATGAAATGTTATATCATGGGCTCTTCTAGAGTTTATTTCCTCTTCATTATGATCATTTTGATCATTAGCTCCGTATCATTTTTCAAGGATTGTTACCTTTGGAACCGCAGTAAACTCTATCCTTCAGGGGCTTTAATTTTAATAAGAGCATTTGTAGCTGAAATATGATATTGAATTTTGGATCAACAAATGCTTCTGGCATTTGACTTGAATTATTTTCTAAGTGAAGATCATATTAATGATAATTTGATTCATATAGCATATTTTTCAGTTGTTTATTCCATCCCTGAAATGTTAGAAAACTAACATATATTCCCAATCTTCTTTGGGAAACATATCTTTGTGCATTGTGGTAGAGAAATTAATCATATACCACACATCAAAAGATAGTTAAAATATTTTATTTCTGATCCTAAATCAATTGTGAGGGGAGGTCTATCATATATTATTGGTCTGATGCATACAAGTGCTACTATATAAAATTTAAAAATTCTTAGACCAACACATGAGCCTTTGTTCTCATAAGCAATGGTTTAGCCATTAATAGAAGGTATTCAATGCTAAACCAGCTTGGATATAAACCAGCATTATCAAGATGAACTGTCTTGATTTCGTAATCTGAAAGTTTTGCTCTTAGTTGAAAAAAATAATTTCAAATGCCAAACAACAATTGACAAGGAACACACATGTAACCATCTTATATATGCATGTATAAGTGGTTCACATGATAGGTGAATGGGCCCATATTCACCTTTTATATATTTCAGAGTTTAGGGGTCTTAGTCCCAACTTTAGCCGGTATAACAAATTTATTACGAGAACAAGCAACACAAGAGAATTCTTGAAGAATCTTCTAGTTCTTCAATATATGCTTATATGAATTCTCAAATAGCTCATTTAAAAGTGGCAGATGAAATCTTTAAGTTTATCATGGTATAAGATATCTCTTAGTAAACTTCTGGTGTACTATGGTATAAACTTTTACATTAATAAACTTTTGGTTTACTATGATGCATTATGTAGTACAAATTGAAGATATAAGGCGGGTAACTTCTCATATACATATTATTTTACCCCCTATGATTGCGGAAACGTGAAGATTTTTAATCTTCCAATCATTTTTAGTCTCAATATGATAGCCAGTTGTATTAGTAAACTTCAGGTTTACTACAACATATGTTTTGACCATAATCATATAATAAGAATGACAAATTTACATATAAGCTCTTTGGGAGCCTTAAATTTATTTTCCACAATCAAATATTATTCAGGCACTACTTGTATCATGTTTCTTTTAGACAAACAGTTAGCTCTTCAGGAGCTTTTGATAAATTTTGTACTACCAAATAGTGCTCAGACACTTCTGGTGTCATGAGAAAAAATCATAATCAAATTGACAATATAAAGATAATTCTAAATTTATAAATATAAGAAATTAAAAATTTCAGTATTTTTACCACCAACTTTGTGATAAATGTCTCCTTCAGAGAGAAACGCCATTAACATCTGAATAATTTATATCAAAGCGGCAACCACATAATCATTACATCCTTCAGGAAAAGATACATGTGTTGTTATTTCCTTCGAGGAACTCGATAACTAACCATAATATATTAATGTGGTTGTAGTACAAAGCATTCTACAAGATATTTAATGAAATTTTCCTTAGAATGATATTTAATAAAAAATTTCAAGATATTTTACATACAACGGGTACATGCGACAATGATCTTCATACCACAAAAATAAGATTTATATTGTCACGACCCAATTCCTAAACCCGGTCGTGATGGCGCCTCTCGTGAAGAGAAGGCCAGCCAACAAAAATAACAATACCTCTTTTAATAGTTACTTAGCATGAATAAGTCTAAAATATGGATAATATAATCATAAGTGCGGAATGCCCGAAAATCGGGGTGTCACAAGTCATGAGCTACTACAGAGTCTACTAAATACAACTACAAAGCCAGTAATATATAGAATAGAATTTAGAATCAAAGGAAGAAGTCCGGTGCCGCGAACGCTGGCGGTCACTTTGGTCAGCTACGATATCAAAATCTTCAATCATCTCAATACCCGCTACTGGGTGAACAATACCTGCAACTGCACGCGAGGTGCAGGGAGTAAAGTGAGTACTCCAACTCAGTGACTAATAAAAATAAATAATGAATGAAAGCATGAAATCTCATAAAGGCACAAATAACGCTATCTCAAGCAGTATAATCAGATACACAATGAAACCGTGAAGTATCAGATAAATATCTTTTAAAACAGTGAAGACAAATAATTTCAACAAGTAATAAATAATCAGAAACCTGCCCCTCGGGCTCAATATCAAATCTCTCAGTACAGTATCAGCCCCACAGGCTCACTCCCAACTCACAAAAACACAACATCATCTCCTCGGGCTCACTCCCAAGTCACAAAATACAACATCAGCCCCTCGGGCTCACTCCCAACTCACCTGGGTACCCGCGCTCACTGGGGGTGTACAGACTCAGGGAGGGGCCCCTTACAGCCCAAGCTCTATATAATCATAAGGCCTTAAAGCCTTTCATATCAACATAAGGCCTTAAAGCCTTCTCACGTCACACACAAGGCCTGAAAGCCTCCTCACATCACTCAACATATCCTCACATATGGCCATCGGCCTCAATCAGTCTAGAAAATAATCACAAGCCCCTTGGGCATCAGTAAAATAATGGTGCTCAACTCAAACCACATTAGAAATATCATTTAAATCTCAACTTGATTATAAATGTAGCTGAGTTCATGAAACAGTATAATTTAGTTGGACTGAGTTCCAATAATATTTCAATTAGTGAGGAAAAATAGTGATGGAAGTTCACAAAGGATTTCAAATAGACGGCACGAAGCCCAATTATGGCAATAAGCCCAAATCATGGTGAAAAACAATAAGTCTTTATCAAATACGCGGTAAAATGTCAACCGGGATGGACCAAGTCACAATCCCCAATAGTAAATGACTCTGCGCTCGTCATACAACGCGTATTTCCTCTCAACATTGCATTACGTTGTGCAAATTCGAGGTTTCAAACCCTCAGGACATTATTTAAAATCATTACTCACCTCGAGCCGGTCAAAATCCTAGCTCGCTATGCCCTTGCCTCGCAAATCGACCTTCTCGGGCGTCGAATCTGCTCAAAACCACAATGAATACATTACAATAGGCTAAGGGGGCATAACCCAATCGAAAAAACTCGAAATTCACAAAATTTGCAAAAACTCGAGCCCCGGGCCCACGTCTCGAAAAACTATAAAATTAACATCACCGGCTTCCTTATCTCGACACGAGTCTAACCATGTAAAACTTATTCAATTCCCATATCATTTCGACCCTCAAATCAGCGATTCTATCCAAGAGGGGTTTCTACCCTTTTCAACAAAATTCTCAGATCAAACACTAAACTTGTAATAGATTCGAGTCATACAACCAAAATTGAGTTAAGAATACTTACCCCATTATTCTCTCCAAAAATCTGTCGAAAAATCGCCTTATCCGAGCTACAAATCGCTAAAAATAGAAAATGGGAACGAAGTCCCATTTTCAGAACTTAACTTCTCTGCCCAGGCCTTTTCTTCTTCGCGAACGCGATGCCCTGTCATGAACGCAAAGGACAAAATGTTCAAGTTAAAAAATTGTACTTCGCGAAAGCGATGCCTTGTCGCGAACGGGAAGAACAAAAATGTTCAAGTACAAAATTTTCTCTTCTCGGACAGCCTCTAGTATAATGGACATAACTTTTGTTACAGATGTCCACATTACTATTATAATATGTTTTTGGAAACTAGATTCAAATATCTACAACTTTCGTTTTTGAATCACCTCCAAATTCATTGTAGATCAAAATATATGAGTTTCCGAAGTAGGACCTGCGCGACAGAAAAAAATCCTTCTTCGCGAACGCGAAGAACAAAGTCTCAGAGGCCAAATTCTTCTTCGCGAACATGATAGGACCCTCGCGGACGCGAAGAAAAACACCAGATACCATAAAAAGCAGTTCAAAATCTTCCAAAAATGACCATTTGGGCATCCGAAACACACCCGAGGCCCCCGGGACCTCAACCAAAAATACCAACACCTCCTAAAACATCATACGAACTTATTCCAATCATCAAAATGCCTCAAAAAATGCTAAAACCATCATATAACATCAAATTCAAGCCTAAGTTCTTTTAAAACTTCCAAAACTTGCATTCGATAAAAAACACAACCAAACCATGTCCGAATGACTTGAAATTTTGTACACATATCCCAAATCACCTAACGAAGCTACAGCAACTCTCGGAATTCCATTCCGACTCTCGGATCAAAATCTCACCTATCAACCGGAAATCGCCAAAATACTAACTTCGCCAATTCAAGCTTAATTCTACACCGGACCTCCAAAATTATTTTCGGTCATACTCCTAAGTCACAAATCACCTCTCGGAACTAACCGAACCGTCGGAATTCACATCCGAGCCCTCTAACTCATAAGTCAACGTCCGGTTGACTTTTCTAACTTAAGCCTTCTTAAAAGAGACTAAGTGTTTCATTTCTTATCAAAACCACTCCAAACCAACTCGATCACGCAAGACACTGATAATGAAGCATATAGAAGTAGAAAATGGGAAGGACGGTGCAGTAACTCATGGGACGACGGGTCGGATCGTCACATATATCTTTTGTTATTCTACCTCTTCAGGAGGTGAATTGTGGTAATGTGCTTCAAAAATAACTTTGAATAGCGTATTATTTTGTTTAAGCATAGAAAGACACAGTTTCATAATATTTTCTTGCTTCAGGAGAAAATTTCAATTGTGTTACTTTTTCAGGAGCAAATTTAAAATACGAAATTTTGAGTATATATTCCATCAATCATATTACTTCTTCTGGAGGTGAATTGTAATATATTCACATCAAAAGCGCGTTTATATTTACGAGCTTTATTAATATTTTCATATTCACTTCAGGGAATGAACTAATATTTATTAAAAGTTCTCATCCTTCAGGGAACGGAACATAATTATATGAACGTGCATTAATCACACCAAATCGTGTGATGTTTCAACCTCTTTTAAGTTAATTCAACTTTAGGAGCAAATCGAAGCATGCAAATAATATTAAGAAATTTTCTCTAGCTTATCTTCAATTGTAACTATAGAAAGCCTAAATTATCACTTCTGGTGGTAATAGGCATATACCACTTTTGGTGGTTACCAAAATTTAGTTACAATGAGATATATGAAACATCACCATTTCTGGTGGTTGTATATTTCTTGTAAACTCAGCTGAAGTTTCAGTGGATCTAACAATGTTATCCACTTTGTAATCATTTATTAAGATAATAAGGATGAAAAAAATACCAAAATAGGTATTGTATACGTAACACATAACCAAGCTGACGACGATAAAGATATTAAAATATAAGCAAAAAGGCTCAAATTAAATTACGAAAATTTTGCCACTCCATATGTAAGTGATGTCTACATCACTATTGCTAAGAAGCAAAACTCACCACCTCAAGGATATATTTATCCTTATGATGCTCAGAATGAACAAGATCTAACCACGGACGTAAGAGCGTCACCTTACATCAGAGATGAACGCTGAAATAGAAATTAAATTCGAAGTAAGTGCTCAAAATGGCAGAGTCTCGTGCTGATAACATGTTATAAAATAACGGATGTAAAGTAAATAAACTAAAGACAAGTATAGAGAGAATCTAATATATTATTCAACTTTCAAACTCATGTACATAATGAACTGAGATCTCCTCTATTTATAGAAGAAAAGAAGCTGATGTGTAAGTTGCTACTGCAAGCTGCTGTGTAAGCTGCTTGTAAGCTGCTACTGCAAGCTGCTGTGTAAACTTCTTGTAAGTTGCTTGTAAGCTGTTACTGTACCAGATATGGATAATTTTCTGCCGCGGGTAATAGTTATCAATAATGGAGTACCGAAATTCTTCAGGAAGTTTAGTTACAACGGAGTACTAAATTAACATCAATAATATAATATATATATATATATATATATATTGAACTTTTTTAATATTCACAACATAAGCATACTGGTTTTTCCTTCCCGATTCTGATTTCGGCACTTATCGGCCAGCTTTTGTTAAGACCCTCACTCGCATATTTCAAACAAAATCGATGCACGCGCTTAAGAAAAGGAGAAACGTCAAAATGTTAAAATGATAAACAAGTGAAAGGGCGAATATAAAAATATGATATTCGCAGAAGGTAATTGGGTTGAGAAAACTGGAAGGAGAGAGCCAGTGAAAGGGCCCTGTCAAGATGGACTTTGCGGGGTCCGTATTCGGGTGGTTTGCACAAATAAGCCACTTCGGATGCTATTTTTAATATTTTGGCTCCTGCGTTTCCCTTGTTTTATGGCCAGAACTTCAAGTTTAACCAATATTATTCTTCGCTCCCCTCATGAAAAATACTTTTAACTTTTGACTTTAAAATTTTCTTTATTGAGCAAGGAAAGAGCAAAAATTAAGACCATCCATTTCCAATGTTATTGAGTGTAATATTCTGCTCGTGTTCTCAAGTAAATGACAAAGGAGACTGATTGTGTTGCGGTTGGTTTGGATCGTGGTCTAAATCAACCCATCAATCATCATAGGCTTGCTATTTTGTGCCCCCATTAAAACCTGACTTCTCCATGCATATCTCTCTCTCTTTCCCCAAAGCCAAAAGTTACAAGACCATAATTTGGAGGTGGATTTTCTCTGGTACTACCGCTTCTTTTCCTTCTTTCTTGTCCTCATCTTTTAGTCTTCTCATTTAACATACTGACATTTTGTTGGATTCTTGTATGGGAACATAATGATTCGAAAACCAACTAATGAATGGACTATATATCTTTAGATCATTATCTTCCCTTTGATAGAGAGTCAAAGAGAGAGAACTAAATTTTAGATAAATGAAAAAACGGAGAGGTGTATTATGTTTTCATTCTCTAGTATCTTTTTTCCATTCACATAGTCAATTTTTAGGGCATATAAAAATCTAGCAATCAGAATTAAAATTCATAAAGCTACGGTTCAAATCAGATTTTTGGGTATTGAAATGTACTCTTAGGAGACCATTTAGTAGTTTAAGCATTTATATTTGTGAGGGTTTGCAACTTTGTATGGCTTAACAAATAGACCTTGGGCATTCGTATCTACAAATACAAATACTTTTAAAGAGTGAAAATTTAAAGTGCTCATCAAACTTCTTCTTTGACCAATGTAAAACACACCTGATCTCTAATTTTTATCCGGATTCACTTACTTGATCCAACAAAACTTACAAGGCATTGAAAACCGTGTATTTTAAACGAAAGTTATTGTTGTTCACAATAATATATCGTAACTAATGTTTCCGGGGTGAAGAAAATATCATCTACCATTAGGCAATTTTATAATAAGCAAATTTATTACTCCCTCCGTTTTAATTTATGTGAATCCATTTGACTGCCTACGGAGTTTAAGAAAAGAGAGAAGACTTTTGAAATTGTGGTGTAAAATGAGGCACATATATTTTTTGTGGCTATAAATCATTGCATAAAGGTAAATTATTTCCAAAAAAGGAAAGGGATAATTTTTTTTTACACGGATCAAAAAGAAAATAAGTTCACATAAATTGAAACTGAGAGTATATATTCCAAGGTTCAATTGGAAACAAACAAAATCAACTCTTGACTTTTTGCTACGATGATATTAACCTAATTATAACAAATGTTCTCGTCCTAGTATAATCAAAACGTATAATCCTTGGCCCACTATAAGTGATGTTCATGTTGAGGATTTTAATATGGAAAGATACTAAAAAGAGGGTGAATGGGAAATGGAGGAAAAATAAAATTTTTGAGTAAAATTTTATGTTTCCCTCCCTTTTTAATGAGACTTTGTCCCTCATTGGTAGATGATAAGAATTTAGGTGGGTATATATACAAATGCACTTCATGTAGCTCTTAAAGAGTTAGGAAGAGGGCAAGCTTCGCGCTGTCACAGTCGCTCGCTCGCTCGGCTCGGCTTCGGCTTCGGCTTCGGTTAATTAATTGATTAATTTTTTGGACCAAATTTATTTGTTAATAGTAAATATTAACATAATATAATCCGTGTTTGTAACAGATATTTTCCAATCCGTTGCAATAGCCGCCTAGTGCTCCCCCCACCATGGCCAAGTGCTCCTCCTACCATGGCAAGTGCTCCTCCGACCAAGCAAGTGCATGCTCCACCATGGAGGGTGACGGGTCTCTCAACTACTGCTATAAATATGAGCAGCAGCAGTTAGAGAAGACTCACCGAAAACACTTGAAAGCTCTCCTCTCCTCTTCAGTTAAGACTCAACGTTGGCTATACTTTGCATTCGTTCCTCTTAGAATTTCCATTCGACTTCTGAGTTCTCCTCCCTTGTTTTGCATTGCAGCCGCAGCCGAACTTTGTGCTCGCTGAAACACTGGGGTTTGAAGTACCGCTACACCAGTGTGTAATTAGTTCTATCCCGGGAGGAAATAATCCATAACCTTGGGTACTAGGAGGGGATTAAATTCCTTAAGGAAACACTGTGAATTCAGTGGGCTCGAATAAATTACTGTTTCATTTATATTTATATTTATACACTAACATTCTATTTTTCAGAATTATTATTTACAAATATAGGATAATAACCGAGGAACCAACAAGCTTAAGGAATTTAATAATTTTTATTTATGTATTTGTGTTATTCTTATTATTATGGAAACTAAAACCTTTGTGATTTTGTGTACTCCCGTTTTGGAGAGTAAAGCCTTCGTGGCGTTTTGTTGGAGATTAAAATCTACGTGATTTTTTAACTCCGGTTTTAAACGTTTGTTTGTGTCTTTTTTTTTATTCAGAAAGAACGGCAAATGAAAGCGGAAACCAAGCTGTTCCGATGATGACTGTCAATGCAT
This sequence comes from Nicotiana glauca, assembly GCA_026770625.1. NCBI lineage: Eukaryota > Viridiplantae > Streptophyta > Magnoliopsida > Solanales > Solanaceae > Nicotiana > Nicotiana glauca. Next base: position 39,332 of record MU742028.1, read on the forward strand.
CGACAAGCCGAACACCGGCAGAAAAACCCGAAAAATTTTTCGGGATTGATTTCAAGTGCTGGCAGCAGAAGTTGTTCTTCTACTTGACTACGTTATATCTACAGAAATTCATCAAGGAAGATGGTCCTGTCTACATAAATAAATACTGATGTTGAAAGTAAAATTTTTAGTATTTTTACTAACGGAATTTTCATTGAAGGTCTTGTCATCAATGAAGCATTTCAAGTAGCAGCAATAATTGAGAAGTTACCTCAATTGTGGAAGAACTTAAAAAATTATTTGAAACATAAACGAAAGGAGATGTCCCTGGAAGATCTCATTGTTCGGTTGAAAATCAAAGAGGATAATAAAGCTACTGAAAGGAGAGGCTGTAGAAATTCAACAATAATAGGAGCAAATATTGTTGAAGATAACAAAAAGAGAAAGAAGGCTTCTGGTCCGAAATACAGCCCAAGCAAAAAGCGGTTCAGGAAAAACTACTACAACTGTGGGAAAACCAGACATAAATCTACGGAATGTCATGCCCGGAAGAAAGACAAGAAAAAGGGTCAAGCAAACATGGTAGAAAAATATGATGATGTTGATGACTTGTGTGTCATGCTTTCTGAATGCAACTTGGTGGGAAATCTGAATGAGTGGTGGATTGATTCAGGAGCCACTCACCATGATTGTGCTGTGAGAGAAGCATTTTCTACATATGTTTCTGCTGAACTCGAAGAGACGCTTTCTATGGAAAATGCTGGTACAGCAAAAATTAAAGGATATGGGAAGACATTTCTCAAGATGACTTCTGGCAAGGTCATGTCTTTAAACAACGTCCTTCATGTTCTCGAGATTAGGAAAAATTTAGTCTCTGCTGGACTTCTTGTTAAGCACGATTTTAAGTGCGTTTTTTGTGTCCGACAAGGTTGTAATAAGTAAGAATTATATGTTTGTTGGAAAAGGTTACCTTACTGAGGGCCTTTTCAAGCTGAATATAATGATTATTGAAAATAATAATAAAATTTCAGATTCGTCTTACTTACTTGAGTCAAATAATTTATGGCATGAATGTTTGGGTCATGTCAATTATAAAACCTTGCAAAAAAAGGATTAACTTAGAAGTATTTCCTAAGTTTGAATGTGAAAAATTAAAATGTCAAATATGTGTGGAATCTAAGTATGTTAAACATCCTTATAAGTCGGTTGAAAGGAATTAAAATCCTTTAGACTTAATTCACACAGATATTTGTGACATGAAGTAAATACCATCTTGCAGTGGAAAGAAGCATTTCATAACTTTTATTGATGATAGTACTCGATATTGCTACGTTTACTTACTTAATAGTAAAGATAAAGAAATATATGCATTCAAGAAATACAAAAATGAAGTTAAAACTCAATTTAACAAGAAAATCAAAATGATAAGAAGTGATAGGGGTGGTGAATATGAATCTCCTTTTGAACAAATATGTTTAGAGTATGTAATTATTCACCAAACAACGGCCCCTTACACACCCCAATCCAATGGGATTGCAGAAAGAAAGAATCGTTCATTAAAGGAGATGATGAACGTATTATTGATAAGTTTTGGATTGCCACAAAACTTGTAGGGGGAAGCCGTTATTACGGCTAGCCGAATACTAAATCGAGTACCCTATAGCAAAACACAATACATTCCATATGAAAAATGAAAAGGAAGGAAGCCCAACTTGAATTATTTGAAAGTGTGGGGGTGATTGGCAAAAGTACAAGTTCCTAAACCCAAAAGGGTAAAAATAGGACCGAAAACTGTTGATTGTGTTTTCATAAGATATGCGACCAATAGTAAATCATATCGATTTCTGGTTCATAAATCAGAAAATCCCGAGATTCATAATAATACAGTTATAGAATCAGATAATACTGAGTTCTTTGAAAATATATATCAGTATAAAAAGGAATGCGAGTCGATTGGTGAAGAACCTAAATGACCTCGGGAAGAAACAAAAGAAATTACATTTAATCAGGAGGATCCAAGACGTAGTAAACGTCAAAGAACGTCTACTTCATTTGGACCAAATTTTGTGGATTTCTTATTAGAGAATGAGCCTCAAACATTTAAAGAAGCTATGTCTTCTTCGGAATCATTATTCTAGAAAGAGGCAGTCAAAAGTGAAATAGAATCCATATTGAACAACCATACATGGAAATTGGTTGACCTTTCTCTTGGAAATAAACCTTTGGGTAGTAAATGGATTTTTAAAAGAAAAATGAAAGATTATGGCACTATTGATAAATTTAAGGCAAGACTTGTTGTCAAAGGGTATAGACAAAGAGAAAGTTTTGACTACTTTGATACATATTCTCCGGTGACTAGAATTACGTCCATATGACTACTAGCAGCTATAGCTGCAGTTTACGGTCTTGAAATTAATCAAATGGACATAAAGATAGCCTTCTTAAATGGAGATTTGGAGGAAGAAATCTACATGGAACAACCTGAAGGGTTTGTGGTTTCAGGTAAAGAAAAGAAGGTATGTAGACTTGTTAAGTCCCTCTACGGGCTAAAACAAGCACCCAAACAATGACATGTGAAATTAAGATAAATGAATGTGATAAATGTGTGTACATTAAAAATGTTCCAAATCACATAGTCATTGTTTGCCTATATGTGGATGATATGCTGATAATGAGTAATGACATTGCCAACATAAATGCCACTAAGCGTATGCTAACTAGCAAATTTAATATGGAGGACTTGGGAGTTGCGGATTTAATTCTGGGAATTAAGATCCAAAAGACTCCTCAAGGTTTGACATTGTCACAATCTCATTATATTAAGACAATACTTGAAAAATTCAAGCACTTGGGCTTTAAAGTTGCAAAGACTCCAATTGACGTGAATCTTGCATTGGCAAAGAACAAAGGCCAAAGCATATCACAATTGGATTATGCTCGTGTGTTGGGATGCTTAATGTACATCATGAATTGTACACGACCACATATAGCTTGTGCTCTAAGTAAACTGAGTCGATACACGAGCAATCCAGGTCAATCTCATTGGATGGCCATGAAACGAGTTTTGAGATATTTGGAACATACCCAAAACATTGATTTGCACTACAGTAAATATCCTGCGGTGATTGAAGGATATTGTGATGCAAATTGAATCACCGGTTCAACTGATTCGAAGTATACAAGTGGATATGTATTCACTATTAGTGGAGAAGCGGTATCTTGGAAATCGTCCAAACAAACTTGTATTGCCCGCTCTACAATGGAGGCTGAGTTCATAGCCTTAGATAAAGCCGGTAAAGAAGCTGAATGGCTTCGAAATTTCTTGGAAGACATTCCATTTTGGCCCAAACCGTTGGAATCAATATGCATATATTGCGATAGCCAAGCAACAATTGGAATGGCTGGGAGCATTATGTGTAATGGTAAATCTCGTCATATACGACAAAGACATAAAACCGTTAGGCAATTACTCTCTAGAAGAATTATCACGATTGACTATGTAAAGTCAAGTGATATTGTGTCAGATCCACTTACAAAAGGCCTAACTAGAGAAATAGTTGAGAAATCATCGAGGGGACTGGGACTATTGCCGAGAACAAGTCATTATGGCGGTAACTCTACCTAGAAGACTCGATAAACCAAGATCTAGGTTCAAGGAGATCAAACAAAGTCATTAATGACGGTTCAACATGTCACCAAAATTTTTTGTCCATTCTCGTGATGAGACAATGTTCAGTACCAAGGATAAAATATTAAGGCTTTTTAATGATTTTTAAATTTGATACGTGGTATATCAAATAGTGTATCTACAGGATGACACGTTTAGGAATCACCTATGTAAGTGTGAAGTGTTAGCCGCTTCAAGGAGAAATTTACAAGGCCAATTCTCTACGCACTTATAAAACCAGGCGGTGTTCATGGCTGAAACGAACATAACAATGAGAACCAAAGACGGTTAAGGGTTGATTGTGTGACTTATGGTTGTCTAGGTATACACTAAAGTTCGACGGTTCAAAGATATCAAATCTACCGATTGACCGAGTATATCCGACATAAGTTCACTAGGGAAAGTTCAAAGGGAAACCTACTTATCCAGATGCAATTAATCCTTGCTTGCAAATCACACAAGTTTTTCATGTATACTTCCGTGATATAGCCATTTCCCATTCATGTGGGGGATTGTTGAGGATTTTAATATGGAAATATATTAAAAAGAGGGTGAATGGGAAATGGAGGGAAAATAAAATTTTTGAATAAAATTTTAGATTTCCCTCTCTTTTTAATGAGACTTTGTCCCTCATTGGTAGAGGATAAGAATTTTGGTCCGTATATATACAAATGCACTTCATGTATCTCTTAAAGAGTTAGGAAGAAGGCAAGCATCGCGCCGTCGTCGTCGTCGCTCGCTCGGCTTCGACTACAGCTTTGGCTACAGCTACGGATTCAAATTCGGATTTGAATTTGGATTTGGATTTGGATTTGGATTTGGATTTGGATTGGATTTAAATTTGGTCAAATGATCGATTGATTGATTAATTTTTTGGATCAAATTTATTTGTTAATAGTAAATATTAACGTAATATAATCCATGCTTGTAACGGATATTTTCTAATCCGTTGCAACAGCCGCCTAGTGCTCCTCCCACCATGGCCAAGTGCTCCTCCCATCATGGCCAAGTGCTTCTCCCACCAGGCAAGTGCATGCTCCACCATGGAGGTGACGGGTCTCTCAACTACTGCTATAAATATGAGCAACAGCAGTAGGAGAAGACACACTAAAAACACTTGAAAGCTCTCCTCTCCTCTTCAGTTAAGACTCAACGTTGGCTATACTTTGCATTCCTTCCTCTCAGAATTTCCATTCGATTTCTGAGTTCTCCTCCCTTGTTCTGCATTGTTTTAAACTACAAACAAAGCATCCGTAAGTGTGATTTGCTGCCGAACTTTGTGTTCGCTGAAACACTGGGGTTTGAAGTACCGTTACACCAGTGTGTAATTCGTTCTATCCTGGAAAGAAATAATCCATAACCTTGGGTACTAGGAGAGGATTAAATTCCTTAAGGAAACACTGTGAATTCAGTGGGCTCGAATTAATTACTGCTTCATTTATATTTACGTTTATACGCTAATATTCCATTTTTCATAATTATTATTTACAAATACAGGTTAATAACCGAGGAACCAATAGTTTACGGGTCAAATCTGTTCAGTGAAAGCTTGATACAATAATGCCAAGCTGGGAAAGTTGATGATTTTAGTTCTCTTCCTCTTAGATTACAAGTTTACATAGTTTGTTCTAACATTGGTCATTAATTTTAACTTTGTTCTTATAGAGCAAAATGACGGAACGTTATTCTCATATATAGTGACTTGTGATGTGCATTGGTCAGCTAATATATTATTGTGTGATTTAAACTTTGTTTGCATATCATGTTTGCATATCGAGGAATGGAAACGATAGAACCGCCAAAGGGGCAACTGAAATATGTGTGTGTGGGTGTGGGTGGATTGTGGAGGGAGGGGGTGTTGTGCTAATTAGAGTAGTTACACATACATGGATACATATTTGATTCCCAAATAATGCACAAAATGTGATACATATATTTTTTTTTTCATGTTCATCTTCTACTTCGAATATTCAATTCAAACCACCTTAAAACTCTACCAAATCATTCCAAAACCGAGGGAGTTGGCACAATATGTAATCCCTTAGATATCGGTGTCGGAGAAGTGGATCACTCAATGCAGCTACATGCACTCACTAGTTTGGATTGGGTAGTATGAAGGAAAGGTTTAAACTCTTTCGGATGTATTAAATCTATTCCAACAACATTCACTCAAAAGAAAGCGATTAAGTTATTTTTTTTCTACAAATAGCTAATTAGTTAATATTGGTAATATTTTATAAATTGATTAATTTTTGTACTAACTTACTTATGGGATGGCATAACTTGTAATTTCCCAAGAAAATACTCATCCACATCCAATATTATTTCAAATCACATTAATTTTATATATGATTACCTCATAAGTTGAGGTTATTGTACACATTATAAATTAATTAACATTGAATGATAAAAGTGTATATAAAACATACGAGTTTATATAATTATTAATTGAATGTAAATATCAAGTACGGTATCAGAAAAAAGAGTGGTCATGAGTCATGAGGGCCGAGGGTGGTATTGTGGGTTAGACCGTAGACGCCAAATATTATCGAAACATTCAAAAAGAAAACACCTTCAAGTGCTTCTTTGAAACAAACCTCCCACAGTGGACATTCGTTTTTTCTAGAAACTCACCACTATCTTCTATTTTATAAAGACCCATAAAACAAAAGGAGAAACAAAGGAGATGGATAAGACTTGAGGAAACTTATAAGCGACGTATTGTGAAACAAATCCGAAATTCCGTACTATATAATAAGAAAGGGAATCACTAATTACAACCTTGAGATATCAATTGCAACACTCAAACTACTATAATGGAAACTAAGTAACTACGAATAGAGATAAGAATAGGGATGAGAAGCAGAACTCAGAGGAAGGGGATGAGGTAGAGATTCAGAAGAGGAGATGAGAAGCACAGTCTTGAGCTAAAGCTGTAACATAATTCCCCCCTGTATTCCCCCGGATCCCAAATATAATGTCCTAGCACTTTATTTGGTTGTTTAGTCATTGTGCCTCTTCTCAATTTAGCTCCAGGCCCAATACTCCCAAGTGGACCAGCTTTGTTGCACACTTCTAGCCCATTATCCCATACTGAGTCACGCAGGTTCACAAAAATACCTGCCACCTAGAAAAGAACCTTGTCCTCAAGGTTCGAGTAAAGTAAAAAATGCAGCAATATCCGCTTGACCTTGTCAACAGCAAACATTAAATGCAAAGCAACAGTAGTATAGTTGGTTTTCTCTTCCCATAGTTCCGCCTGACATCTAGGTAGTAGAAGCATAACAGTACAACAATTTGGATCACCATTTGGCCGCAATGAGATCAATCTAGCTAAGTGTGAAGTTGCACCATGTATTTTGTCTTAAAGTAGAAACAATGTTATCCAATCAAAGGAGCCCTCAAGCTTCAAAAAACTAGCCTGCATGAGTTGCAGAACTTTAACTTCTGAAAGTTTTGAAGCAAGTCGAGCCAATCCAGATTTTATTCTTTCATAAGTGATTGTTCCACTATTGTTTGTATCCATGCTCGCGAACACATATTTTAGACACTTGGTTTCTTCTTCTGAAAAATCTGCTGCAATGACCTTTAGCGCCGGTTTCATGAGATTGCCTATTACCCGGAACTGCTTCAGTTTGGACAACACTATATGGTCTATTGGCTTGTCTGCTGCTTCCTCCCACTGAAGCAATGGTTGTTTAATAACTTTTGTGGAAGTACTTCTCTGTTTCGTATCCTCTGGTAGCATTGTTGGAACTAGGTCCTTTGCATTATTTGTTATGGATGGCCATGGACTAAGGAGAAAGTCATTTATTCCATCGATGAAGATATGAAGTCCAAATATAGTCGCCCCTTGCTAACCAGAAGAGAACTCTCTAGCTTAAGCTCCTTATGCATAACAACCATGAAATGGCCATTGTGGACTACATTTGGGAGCTGTCTAAAACTATCAGCATGTTCTTTCTCTAACGAACATCCTCGGGTGATGGTTCCATCAAACAACTTCCCTCTAGCACACAGTACTATTGGAAGGTGCATATAACACTTGTCCTTACAAAATGATGTAGGCAAAATAGTCGAGCGATTTAGTATTATGCAACTCAGAAATAAACACTGAAAATTCTATTGCAAATACTGCTTTAACACGAACTCTTCCAACCAAGCTGGGTTTGTAGACTCAACCGACAAGATATCATCAGGAAGATACGTCTCAATATCAAGGACCTCATTAGCCAATATGAACTTTTTATCACGTGGCAGAATAGACACATGCCTAAGAAAATGAATTACCCATGACTCCTTAGGTGAAATTGGACTTAGCAGATATCTATTCGGAACCCTCTGAGGATTTTTGTCAAATGCTAAGACTACACTGGTTCGTGATTTTTCCTCCTCCGCAGTAGTAGTTCCACTTCGGATTTCCACATTACAATAGAAACAAAAGGAAACCACTAAGGAATTGAAATTACTGAGTGAACTTTCTAAACACTCAGTAACTATTTCAAAATTATCCACAAAGCTAAAAACACCATAATATAGTGTAATGGGCAAGTACCATGATTTATCCAAATGTACATTCAAGTGCTCAAATAAAATGTGTGGAGGAACAGACTCACCAGGATCAAATGGTAGGTATATAGATAAATGCTCATCAATCAATCCGATTCCATCCAAAATCAAGAGGCCATTCCTGACCCCGGGTGATTCGACCACTTGATTGTCAACCAAAGGTTGATCGGAATGGTGCGGAAAATTATCAACCGACTGACTCACATCAGTTCTAGAGTGCTTGTTATCTTCATATGTAACTTTCTACCTTCTCCATTGTCAATGATAAAAAGAAGTCTATAGGCATGGATAATGAGATGTGTATTTACCCAATCTTCACTCTCTGACTCCAGCTCTTTGCCGAGAACATGACAAATAATCTCAAAGTCATCTGCCATAGGTGATAACTCTTGAAAAGTTTTCCCAGCTCCTTGATAAAAATTATCAAACACTTCGCATTCGCGTGTTGTTGAGGATCCCTTAATTTGATCGATACTTGCCAAAACAAGAACTTCAGAAACAGGCGTAGATTCCACATGAGAGTTACTAACCTCATCTCTGTGAGAGCTTTCATCAGACACCTGTACCTCCTCTGATGTTGCATCTTTTAAGTCAGACTCGGGCCCTTTAGTAACAACTTTTACTGAAGATCGCTCAGTAGCAAACACCTTGGAACACCTGGGCTTCACTATTTGTAGAATATTCTGTAATTGTAGCCATGTGACCTTCCGACGATTCGAGATGCAGTTTACCAAAACAAATCCGCACCTTTTCAATAAAATGTTACCAATCCGACAACTGCTTGTTTTGAAAAAGCCATCGGAACCACTCCAATGCCTCACCATCTAGGTACAAAGAAGCACGCAATAACTTATTGTTTTCCGATGTGCCATGGTATTCAAAGTAGCGCTCAGCCTGAGAAATCCATAACTCTGGATCCTTGCCACAAAATCGTCAGAATTCCACAGGAGTAGGCTTGCTCGTTGCAAGGTTTTCAACCAACACATGTAACAAGGAACGAATTTCAGCAATATCCTTCGACCATGAATCATTCACGACCTTAATTGAATCATCGATAGTTTAAATTATTTGGACCTCCATAGAAGACCTCTGGATGAAAGCACCAATGAAACAAACCCGAAATTCTGCACTATATAATAAGAAAGGGAATCACTATTACAACCTTGAGATACCAATTGTAACACTCAAACTACTATAATGGAAACTAAGTAACTACGAATAGAGATAAGAATAGGGATGAGAAGCAGCACTCAGAGAAAGGGGATGAGGTAGAGATTTAGAAGAGAAGATGAGAAGCACAGTCTTGAGCCAAAGTTGTAACATAATCCCCCCCCACCCCTATTCCCCCGGATCCAAAATATAATGTCCTAGCACTTTATTTGGTTGTTTTGTCATTGGTCCTCTTCTCAATTTAGCTCCAGGCCCAATACTCCCAAGTGGACCAGCTTTGTTGCACACTTCTAGCCTATTATCCCATACTGAGTCACGCAGGTTCACAACATATTGATTTGTACAAGAGTGGACAGCTTACATATTGTTGTTTCTATACTAAAATGAACTTTCTTATTGGAAAATTGATAGTTTGTTTAGTGTGTCAGGTATCAGCTCAGTATTTGACAAATTTGTCACTTCTGACTATCAGTTATGGAAATAATTATATTATTGATATTCGTTTAGTACGCCGTTATAGATAATATTTTAGAAGAAGATTATCCATTTAGTACTCCATAGAAGTTCATGTACACGCAGCTGATGCAGGCAGGTTGCAAGAAACTCAATGAAATAATTTGTAGTAGCTTCTTATTAAATAGGCAGGTTGCAAGCGGCTCATGCATACAACTTATAAGCAGCTCAAGAAAAGCATTACAGCCGCTTTCTGGAAAGCCTCGCAGCTGCTTCCTTTCTTCTATAAATAGAAGAGTTTTCAGTTCATTATGTACTTCAGTTTGAAGTTGAATAATATCAATCTCTCTCTCTATACGTGTTATCATGACCCAAACTGATGGGCTGCAACGGGCATCCGGTACCTTACTCAATTGAGTACCAACATAACATATCTTTTCTTATCATACTATCATAAGTAAATAAGCCAGATAGGCTATCGTGAGACAAGTAGAATAAAACATGGAGAAATAATCGACATTGGATGATCCAACATATAATCCAAACTTATACTTATGACGTACGGGTCTATAAGGTCGGCACGATCCTTTATATATTCAAAACATTGGCCGACAAAGCCATATAAGAATCCGTATACATGACATCTGTATACAAGCGTCTAAGAATACATAATATCATAAAGGTAGAGACAGAGCCTCGCCATACCAAACAATACACATCTAAATTATACTGACCAAAGAAGCAACTTCGGAGCAAATGGAGTGCACCAACATCTTCCGCTGAGCTGATCGTCTATTTGGAGGACTCTTGATCTGTCTATCGAGACCTACGGGCATGAAATGCAACATCCCCAAGCAAAAGGAACATCAGTACAAAAAGTGTACCGAGTATGTAAGGAATGAAAATCAATAGACAATAGACATGAGAGAAACATGGAGTAAAAGACTCGACATGTAAATCTGAATAGCTCTGTGAAATCCTTTAATATTTAAAATGTCATGCATATATGTATAAATGTCATGTCGTGCATAGGTACATGTATTCATAACATCATCAAGACTTTGAGGGAATCCCATCATATCATCTCGACCATTGTGCGCAAAATCATCAACGTATACCAGCTGATCAGGTGGTGGTGCGTATATGATGCCATAACCTTTCCAATATACCATAAACATACATACATATATATATATATATATACATATATATATATATATATATATATACGCGTATATAATGTCATCTGATCATGGGTCAATATGCATAAAATGCATGTGAAAATATGTTAATAAAATCTCTCAGTAGGTCATAAGACCATTATGCCTCTAACTAATATCATGAAATAAATTTTACCAACTTATGTATTTTTCAGACCCATGAACAGATGATAGAATAGTATGACACATAGGGCATCTACATCTCTAGTATTTCTATGAATAGAGTTATTTATGGAATTTGTACATTTTCTCATTTCGTTTGTATCGTATAAATAGAATAGTATGACACATAGGGCATCTACATCTCTAGTATTTCTATGAATAGAGTTATTTATGGAATTTGTACATTTTCTCATTTTGTTTGTATCGTATAGATCATGCCAAAAAGAAAGAAGGAATAATCTTAACATACATGAGTTGATTCTCTTGATAATCCCTTTAACGTACGTCAATTGCGATAGCACGTAACGGTGGAACGAAGTAAGGAAAAATCCGTATGATATTCTTGATAAAGATAGCACCGTACTCCCTTATATTACAAAATCTTACGTTGCTTTGAATTGTTGAAGAACTTATGTGTTTATGTGATATATTCAGATGCATATATGATGTGACGACCCGACCCGTCGTCTCAGGTATTACCGCCCTGTTTCCCCCTTATTATGTTGCTTTATGTCCCATCG
>MU742029.1:4569-15864 GCA_026770625.1 Nicotiana glauca
GGTGTTTGTGTCGCAGAAGCGGAGGACATAGATTTGAAATTTCCCCAGAAGCGGACCATATTCCGCAGGTGCGGGGTCTATAGAAGCGGTCCTGGTCTTTAAGTCTTATGGCCTAGAAATATCATTTAATTGTGGATTCAACACTTAAATTCATGGAAATTTGATTAAAAAAGGGAGAATTAGGGCTTGAGTTTTTGAATGAAAATTTGGGGTTTGAGGGAGCATTTGAGCTCGGATTTTGGTAAATTTGATATGTCTAGACTCATGGCGAGATGAGGAGTCCGGTGATGTTAGTTTTTTGATTTTTCGAGAATTGGGCCCGGGCCTCGGGTTTTGCCAACTTCGTGATTTTTGATAATTTTCGAGTCTTTTCGATTGGGTTGTGTTCCCTTATCCTATTGTAATGTATTCCTTGTGGTTTTGATCAGATTCTATACACGAGGAGGTTGATTCACGAGGCAAGGGCGTAGCGAGCTAGGATTTCAGCCGACTTGAGGTGAGTAATGATAGTAAATGATAGCCTAAGGGTTTGAAACCTGGATTTGCACAACGTAGTGCTATATTGAGGTGAAACACACGCCTAATGGTGAGCGCGGGGTTGTTTACTACTGGGGATTGTGACTTGGTCCGTCCCGTTTGATATTTTACTGTGTATTTGACTGAGCTGTTTTGTTTATCAGCATGATTTGGGCTTATTGCCATGTTTTGGGCTTAACGTCGATTATTTGAATCCTTCGGGGATTTTTTTTCACTATTTCCTCACTAATTGACACGTTATTTGAACTCAGTCCTAATGATTATACTGTTTTGCAAACTCAGCCACTTTAATTGAAACTCTTGAGACTTTAAATGATATTTTACTGTTGTTTGGGATGAGACCTATTATGATATTGATGCCCGAGGGGCTATGATGTTCTGGACTGAGTGAGGCTTTCAGGCCTTGAGCGTGATGTGAGGAGGCTTTCAGGCCTCGAGTGATGGTGATGAGGCTTTCAGGCCTCGAGTGTATTGTGAGGAGGCTTTCAGGCCTCGAGTGATGGTGAGGAAGCTTTCAGGCCTCGAGTGATGGTGAGGAGGCTTTCAGGCCTCGAGTGTGATGTGAGAAGGCTTTCAGGCCTTGTGATGATATAGCGCTTGGGCCGTAAGGGCCCCCTCCGGAGTCTTCACCCCCACAGTAAGCGCGGGTACCCATGTGATATGAGAGTGAGCCCGAGGGGCTGATACTATGTCGAGTGTTTAAGATTGAGCCCGATGGGCTGTTACTGTGATGTTCTATTAATACTGGGCCCGAGAGGCAGTTTACTCTTTACATCTTACTTGCTGTTCTTACCCGTTTCACCTGTTTAATTGAGATTTCATTTGACTTTCACGTATTTTACTGTTTTAAGGATTTACTGCCCAATATAGAATTGCATTGTGCTGTTATGTGTTTTCTCATCCTCGGTTATTATTTATTATTATTGCTCACCGAGTTGGGGTACTCACATTACTCCCTGCACCATGTGTTCAGATACAGGTATTCCGGAGGCATAGTTGAGCTTTCTACTGCTGTTCAGATTATCTCCGGAGTCATCGAGGTAGCTGCATGGCTTCCGCAGGACCCGATTTCTCCCCTTATCCTTTTACTTTTCGCATTCTAGAATATTCTATGTATAGGCAGCTATTCAGATTTGTATTTAGAGGCTCTTGACTCGTAATACCAGATCGGTGGGATCGTAGTGATATATTCTTGGTTTTCGCACCGTTTATCTACTATTACAGATTTATAATCATGTGTATTTGGTAATTAAACTCTATTAATTGGTATTGGACTCCATACGAGGGTTGAGAGTGTTGTATTGGTCGGGCTTGCCTATCATTGTGTTGGGCGCCATCACGACTGGGATTGGGGTCGTGACATACACTTATTATGTCAAAGGCCAAGCAGTGTGGAGTGTAGAACCAAAGAATGCCTCTTGAGCAATTCAGAAGATATTTTAGGCTAAGAAGTACTTTGCAAAAGCTGGAATGAATGAAGAAGACGTTCAACTAATGAACAAGTGCTCCATTTATGGAAATTTACAGATCACTACAAGGTGTATATCAAAAAGTAACATGGAGAAAAGTAGTGTGCAACAACCAAGGACAATCAAAATGGATATTCATAAGCATTACAGTAGAGGCTAGCTACCAAAGACATGCTGATACGTTGAGGATAGATGTGGATCAGACATGCTTGCTATGCAATAAGGAAAATGAGACAATGCAACATCTATTTTTCAAATGTGAGATTACAGGGAAGGTGTGGGATGGGCTACTGAGATGGCAAGGAATTCAAAGATCACACAACAACTGGCAGGATGAGATTGCATGGATGGAGAAGATATCAAAAGGCAAGAGTGCAAGAGCAGATATCTGCAGAATGACATTAGCAGCTGCAGTATACCACTGTTGGCAGGAGAGGAACTTTGTAATTTTTCAGAAGAAGAGAAGGACAATAACTTCCTTAATCAAGCTTATTATACAGGAAGTTCACATAAGGGCAACAAGATTCTATTACCTAGACAAAGTGATAACTACTTTGAACTGGTATCCGAAAACTAGTTAAGCACAGAATAGTAGGAATAGTAGAGGGAGCTTTAGGAGACCTGAAGGGTAGATATCACCTTACTGGGACTTCATGTCCAGTTGGTGATAGGCTAGATAGATTTTTGTAATAGTTAGAGAAACTTTAAATATTTTACTTGGTAATAAAAATTTATTTACCAAAAAATATTTAGGGATCATTTGGTATGATGTATAAGTAGATATAATGTTGGTATAAAAATTTAATACTACCTTAATACTTTGTTTGGTTAGCAAACCTAGTATAAGTTATTCCAGAATTAAAATTAGTACCATGATAACTTATACGTTGTAGGAGGTGGGGTAATTACTGCTGGGATAACTTATACCTTTTTCTTAAAAATTATATGATTATCATTTTCAATACAACATATCAAATAATTGATTAAAAAATAATATCAGGATAACTAATCTCAGCATAACTAAATCCAGCATAGCTTATCCCAGCGGCATCAACCATATTCAAACCAAACGACCCCTTAGTATGTTCCTCCAAGGTATCTAAAACTTTAGTTTTTAAAACATTATTCTAGGAAAAATTAATTGTTTTAGATGCCAATTAATCAAGAATTTTGGTCATCAAACACCTTAAAATTCATGTTTGAGTACGAAACGTAATTTTTAAGCCATTACAAAAGTGTTCCTAAACATGGTGAATATTGCTGTTACCTAGGGAAGAAAAAAAATGAATAATAAATCCTTTTATTTTTCCTTTTCCTTTATTTTGGAAGTTCATACTGTATTTCCCCGACACTTAAATCTTAATTCTATGTCATCATTCATGTACTACACTCTTAACAAGAAATTCATTCTGTGAATCAATGAAAGAAAAACTATAAGCAATATATAATAAATTTTCATATACAAATATGAAATAACTCACAAATGTTAACTCATATTGTCCTAAAGGTAATTACGCACTTTAATTAGTGAACATAATATGAGGTAAGCTGTAACGACTCGACCAGTTATTTTGAGATTTAGCACGTCGTCCGAAGTTTTGAGGCCTTAAGTAGCTTCACTTCAAGTGTTATGACTTGTGCATGGGGTCGAAATTTAATTTCGAGAAGTTCGGAGTTGATTTGAAAAAAAAATTCTAAATTCAGAAGTTTTAAGTTGAAAAAGTTCACCAAAGATTGATTTATGTGTAAACGACCTAGGAATAGTGTTTTGATGATTCCAATAGTTCAGTATGGTGATTTTGGACTTAGAAGAGTATCCGAAAAATTATTTAAAAGTATGTAGTTAAATTAGGCTTGAAATGACTAAAATGGAAATTTATGTTTGGAAGTTTGACCGGGGAGTTGACTTTTTGATATCGGGGTTGGAATTCAATTCTGGAAATTGAATAGGTCAATTATGTCATTTATGACTTGTGTGTAAAATTTAAGGTAAATCGGACTTGATTTGATGTGTTTCCGCATCGAATGTAGAAGTTGAAATTTCTTAGTTTCATTAGGCTTGAATTGGGGTGTGATTTATATTTTTAGCGTTGTATGATGTAATTTGAGATTTCGACAAATTTCATATGATGTTTTAGAACTTGTTGGTGTATTTGATTGAGGTCCCGGGGGCCTCAGGTATGTTTCGGGTGAATTTTGAACGATTTGGGCATTTCACACTCTAATGATGTTCTGGGAAGAGTAGGAGAGCGGGGGCAGATTTTGGAGTGCGGAGAGCGCAGAAGAAATTGCGGATCATAGAAATCCTTTTGCGGCCGCAGAAAGGAGAATCTGCAGGTTCGATGGTCTGACTTCGGAAACTTATATCTTTAATATACAAGGAATTTGGAGAAGATCCAAAAACAAAAATTGTAGCCCTTTAAGCCTAGTTTTCAAAAAGGTAAAACCCATCATCATTTGAATATTTGTACAGAAAGTTATGGTCAATTTACTAAAGCATGATAGTGCAGTCACTCCTGAACTGCAATCGCATAATTTGAACTACGGCCGGAGAATCAGGAATGTGCGGAATGCACAAAAATTTTGCGGTCAGCAAAATGGAGGATAAGATTTGGTACTATATGAACGAGGGTTAGAGTATTTATAATGACCTGACTGGTCGTTTTGCTGTTTAGAAACCCGTCCCCCTAAATAAGACTTCCCGCGCTTGATTCAACTAATTTATGACCTGAGGGGATGTTTGGTTTGGGGTTTGGAAGAGTTTGGGTTGAAATAGAGTCACTTGATTCCCTAAGATTTTCTTAAAAGGCCAAGTTTGACTTTGGTCAATATTTTTAGTAAACGGATCCCGACTTGTATTTTGACAGTCCCGGAGGGTACGTAGGAAAATATGGGACCTAGGCGTATGCTTAGAACCGAATTCCGAGGTCCCTAGCCCGAGTAATTAATTTTTATTAGAAATTCTTAAACTGAAATTTTAAGGATTTAATGAAATTGAATAATGCTTGATCATGTTGGTATCGTGTCCGTATGTTGGCTCCGGAGTCCGGTACAGGTCCAATATAACATTTAAGTCTTGTCTGTAAAATTTGGTAAGAAACGAGATTGATTTGACGTGATTTGGACATCCGGTTGTAAAATTAGTAATTTAAATGTTCTTAAGGATTTTATGCGTTTTGGTGTTGAATCCGTAGTTGTAGATGTTATTTCGGCAATTTGATTGCTCGAACAAGTTTGTACGATGTTGTAGGACTGCTGTGAGTGTTCGGAATGGAGCCCCGAGGGCTCCGATGAGTTTCGGGCATAGGTTGGGAGTAGAAAACACACCAAATTTCTTGTGTTTTTGGTTGCTGCAGCAGATCTCGCAATTGCGAGATACTGTTTGCAAATGCGAACGCATTTGCGAGGAGGGCTTCGCAATTGCAAAGGAGCCCGACCCTGGCAGAGTTTGCATTTGCGATAACTCTGCCGCATTTGCGATACCAACAGAAGTCGCAATTGCGATTCCTTGGTCACATTTGCGACCACTGCAGCATAGCCCAAGCTTCGCATTTGCGAGGCTTTTGTCGCAATTGCGAACCTGGTGTCGCAAATGCGACATCAGAGGCCTGGGCACAGCTTTTAAAAACGGGACTTAGGCCATTTATTTCATTTAACTTCTACACTTGGGCGATTTGGGAGCTTTCAAAGAGGGGATTTCAACCTAGCATTGTAAGGTAAGTTATTTCTACTTAATGTGAGTTTAATACTTGGATTTTGTGTAAAGTAACATACTAAAATTAGTAAAAATCATGAGGGTAGAGCAAAACCTAGGGTTTTGATAAAAGTTAGATTCAACTACGAAATTTGTTATGAAATGAAGTAGAAATCATATAATATTAATCCTTAGGTTATAATGAACAACTTACTTCGGAAAATTTCAGAATCTGGGTGCGTGTGACGACCCGACCTGTCGTCTCATGAGTCACCCCTCCGTTTCCCCCATTTTATGCTTCTTCACGTTTCATTATCAGTATTTGGTGTGTTATAGTTGATTCAGATTGGTTTTGGTAGAAATGAGGCACTTAGTCTCTTTAAGGAAGACTTGGTTTGGAAAAGTCAACTGGATGTTGACTTATGAGTTAGAGGGCTCGGATGGGATTTCCGGTGATTCGGTTAGCTTCGGGAGTTGATTTGTGATTTAGGAGTGTGATCGGAATTGATTTCGGAGGTTCAGTGTGGAATTAGGCTTGAATTGGCGAAGTTAGTATTTTGGCGAATTCCGGTTGGTAGGTGAGTGTCACGACCCAATTCCCAATACCCGATCGTGATGGCGCCTCTCGTGAAAACAAGGCCAGCCAACAACCCCAAATCCTCTCTTTAACAGCTATTAAACATAATTGCATAGGAAATACAACTTATTGGCATTTAAAACTATAAATTTCATCCCAATACAATCCGACTGGGGTGTCACAAGTCACGAGCATCTAATGAGTAGGGGCACTACTAATGGGCCAACAATGTATATATATATACAAGATAAAAATCGAAATACAAAGATGGAGTGCGGTGCCGCGAACGCTGGCGGTCACCTTGTTCAACTACCACAATAAGGTCTTCGGTCCTGCTAATAGCCCACTACCGGGTGAACAATACCTGCAACTGCACGCAAGGTGCAGGGAGTAAAGTGAGTACTTCCAACTCAGTGGTAATAAGAGAGAATAATATCTGAGCGATAAGAAAACACGTATGAGCACTCCAAAATGCTATAACAGACAGTACAACCCTTTTTGAAGAATAGCACAACCGTAACACCGAGAAAATCCCTTAGAAAATCTCAACCTCAGTAAGATCTCTTTTGAAAACATGCCTTTTCAACAGTTGCGAAAAATAGTTTCGACAAGCAGGGAATAATCAGAAAGTTGCCCCTCGGGCTCAGTATCAATCGCTCAGAACAGTATCAGCCCCTCGGGCTCAACTTAAATCAGTACCAAGTACAACATCAGCCTCTCGGGCTCAGCACTCCTTAACATGCAACACCAGGGTATCTGGTTAACAAGGCAAGTGATACCATGTGTGCCAATGATATGTGAGTGCTAAAAATCATGCCACGTAGTACAATCAGGATTGAATGCATGAATGCAATGCAATGCACATGGCCGCTACGGCGGGTAGCCCGATCCATGGGTACCCTGCGCTCACTGGGGGTGTGTACAGACTCCGGAGGGGCTCCTACAGCCCAAGCACAAAAATACTGTGGCGTGCAGTCCGATCCATATAATATACTACTGCGGCATGCAGTCCGATCCATATAATATACTACTGCGTTTTGCAGTCCGATCCATATAATATACTACTTCGGCGTGCAGTCCGATCCATGCATGTATATGCATATGCACACATAACACTCGAGGCTTGAAAGCCACCTCACATCACTCCTCATGCCCTCACGTATGGCCCTCGGCCTCAATCAGTCCAGAATAGTCAAAAGCCCCTCGGACATCAGTAAAACAAAAATACTCAGCTCAAACAATAGTTCAGATATTTGTTAAAACTCCAAGTTTGAGTAAAATATAGCTGAGTTCATGAAAACAGTGTAAATCACATGGACTGAGTTCAAATAATATTTCAATAGTGAGGAAAACAGTGATGATAGTTCATAAAGAGTTCAAATAATCGGCAATAAGCCCCAAGTATGGCAATGAGCCCAAGTCATAATGATAACAACAAATCATTTACAATTTAGCGGTAAAAACCAACAACCGGGGCGGACCAAGTCGCAATCCCCAACGGTGCTCTACCCCACTCTTATGTCCAGTGTGCAAGTCACCACAATACAGCACTATGATGTGCAAATCCGGGGTTTCAAACCCTCAGGATATCATTCACAAGTATTACTCACCTCGAACCGGCGAAATCTCAAGCCCGCGATGCCTTTACCCCTCAAATTGGCCTCCACGCGCGTCGAATCTAACCAAAACCAGAGCGAACACATTATAATATGCTAATGGGACAACACCTAATCGAAAACAATCGAAATATGACAAAAATCTCGAAACTAGCAAAACTCGAACCCCGGGCCCGCTTCTCGAAAAATTACAAAATTCACATTTTCGGAATCCTCGTCTCGCCACGAGTCCGTACATATAAAGTTCATCAAAATCGGAGTTCAAACGGGCCATCAAATTCCAAGTTTTCATAGCAAAAACCAAGCCCTATTTTCTTCAATTTTTCTACCCAATTTCAGAGAATTAATGGATGAATCTTCGATAGAATCATGTATTTAACTCATAATACTTACCTCCAATCAATACCCAGTCGAAACCCTCTTAATTCCTCGTCAAAAGCTCCCAAGCTTGCTAAAAATGGTGGATAATGAACCCAAGTCGCGGAACAAAATGACACTTTAAAACCTTTCTGCCCAGACCTATTTCCGCTTTTGCGGTCCAAATGTTGCTTCTGCGACTTCCGCTTCTGTGGTTTTCCTTATTTCGCCCAGGACCGCTTCTGCGGTTAATAGTCTGCTTCTGCGGACTCGCATTTGCGAAAAATGTTCCGCTTCTGCGGAACCTCCCAAGCCATCCTCCTTTCGCTTCTGCGACCGCTTATCCGCTTCTGCGGACTCGCTTAAGCGAATAAATTTCCGCTTCTGCGGAACTTGCTGGACTCTCACCATTTCGCACCTGCGGAGATTCTTCCGCTTCTGCGAAGCCGCATCTGCGTTCTCCCTTCCGCAGATGCGGAAATACCTGCTGCAACCAAAACCAGCAAACTTCCAACTTCAAATTCTCTCGTTCAACCACTTGAATTCACCTCGAGGCCCCCGGGACCTCAACCAAAGACACCAACATACCCCGAAACATCATACGTACTTGTTCCAATCATAAAAACGCGTACAACAACACAAGAATCATCAAATTACCACGGATTCAAGCTTAAATTTTCTTAGAACTTCCGAAACTCATATTCGATCAAACACCGACCAAACGACGTCCGAATGACCTGAAACTTTGCAGACATATCCAAAATCACCTAACGAAGCTACTGCAACTCTCGGAATTCCATTCCGACCCTCGGATCAAAATCTCACCTACCAACCGGAATCCGCCAANTGAACCACCAAAATTCACATCTGATCCCTCTAACCACATAGTCAACTTCCGGTTGACTTTTCTAAAACAAGCTTTCTTCTAAGAGGCTATGTGCCTTATTTTCGACCAAAACCAATTCAATTACACCCGATCGACTCTAATACTGATATTGAAACATGAAGCAACACAATAAGGGGGAAACGGGCAGTAACTCACGTGACGACGGACCGGGTCGTCACATCCTCCCCAACTTAAACAAACGCTCGTCCTCGAGCATACCCAGAGTTGTCCTAGAAGTTCACCAATAACTGAATAACTTTACCATGCATATAAACCGGGTTGATCCCACGTCACCCTATCTCATATAGGTCCGACAACACAATATAGCTGAAATTTTTCAACCCATTTAGTCCATAAACCATAGAACTACATTTCACTCTCTGAAATCTTACACAAAATCAGAACCTTACATTTTTACTCAGAATAAACCCGAACCAGCTGTAATAATCCATTACCTGCAACCTCGGCTGCAATCATATGATATACTACATAATTCAAACACATGCAGCGATAGCTTCCATTCACAACAGTTGCCCACGACAACCAAATATCGATAGAAAATCTCTTGTTAGATAAAGTCTCATTTCAATACCTTCATATGCTGCCAACGGCAACTGAAACACGCGATATACTGAACCCATCTCTCAGATCAACCATTCATGAATCCATTTCTCTCTTGATTGTTACTACAATAGATTTTCGAGCCAAACCTCGATATTAC
Organism: Nicotiana glauca; assembly: GCA_026770625.1. Lineage (NCBI taxonomy): Eukaryota > Viridiplantae > Streptophyta > Magnoliopsida > Solanales > Solanaceae > Nicotiana > Nicotiana glauca. The sequence continues at coordinate 14,427 of MU742029.1, forward strand.
CTTTCTAACAAGCTAAAATCAAATTGGTTCGTACTCATTAATGACCCCAACGATCACCTCGAATCTAACACACCACCTTGATGATACGATACCTCAATACAGGCCTAAGCCACAACTTGCGTAATACACGCACCAATGAGAAGCAGTCTGAACATGCTCAAATCATGACAATGACCCAACGAAAGAACTGTACCTCAAGCTCAACAGTACCATTACAACACAAAACTGAGATCTCGTCTCACATCATAGAAATAGAGTACCTGAATCTATCCCGAAGCGTCTAATCTCCACATAGCCTCGCTACAATGCGCGATCTTATCCCAACACTGTTACACATGAAGTACCTCAAGTCGCTATGCTCAAAATAGACAGCCACGCACAGATTGATGTCTGAAACCATACAATCCATCACACCCACGGTGAAGCAGGTAATGTACACCCTAAAATCCTGAAAGGACATAACCGATGCGCTATTCGCCGAGCACACCCAATACGGACTTTCCTCAGAAACTAGGAAGCAAGGCATACAAAGTAACATATAGAAAACTATTCTCCACATCATACTGTTACGGCGTGCAACCCGATCCAGATAACATACCCGTGGCGGTGTGCCACCCGATCCGCACATATATCTCACAAAAGGAGATGCACATCGAGCCAAATTTGCTCATTACAATAAACACTTATAGTCTCATGCCCGGCCACAAGAACCGCATCCGAACAAGTCCCCCGATACCGGAACTGAATCAATGGTAGAAACCTCTGCATTGAAATCCACCACGAAGGCCCAATTAATAAAGCAATGCTTGCCAGCCGTCCGCTGGTCTCTGGAATACAAGCTACCCTGCTAGAACATAATCTGATGCACCTTGCCACGCAGCCTGTGGCATTTTCCGACGTAGCCCATAACACATTAGTCTAGACAACCTGACATTGGTACAACCAGTCTGCCATCTAATATCATAACCCAAATATAACATACCAAGCAAGGAAAGATCCACTCGGACCTCCAATCTCCAATAACCGCTAAACGGTGTCGATATACACAATCTAAGACCACTGCATAGTCGGATCACGAGAACTTCTAGTCTCCAACACATATAACACACATCAAGTGTCCCTTCATACCACGAAAAATATTCAGAAATTTCCCTGTGCCATCAACTACTCAATTATCAACAGTCGATCTAACAAGAGAATACCGCAATACCACCAAATATTATCAGTTTTCATTACCTTGCCCCTTTTCTGAGCATAAACCCCCGTCAAATCACTAGAATAATAGTACCATTTTTCCTTAATCGTCAGAAGATCGGTTCTTTATTCACCTGCAGCTGCCTGTGCTGCTCAAGAATTTAATGATTCCCATTATGAACTGAACCAAAACCTTGAACACGCAAATCTCAATCCTCCATATCATAACACATAGACCATACCA
>MU742029.1:18264-43295 GCA_026770625.1 Nicotiana glauca
CTAAGAGACATGAAAATATTCTTCACATGCCCATAACTCGGGGCTACACATCAAGCTACAATAGGAATCGTATCACTTAACAATCCGTCTGCTATCCTGCAGACTTCTTCGTCATTACCAAGTCATATAGAAATATTTCACGGTACCAATATACTTATTACGTAGCTATCCAGCCACCACTCCCATAATTAGGGACAATACTGAACATATAAGTTCATAAAATAACACCACCTCACAAAATCAGCACCTTGGTGCTCAAGCCATAAGCAAAATTCCGGCCTCAAGTCCTCCAGACTGGCCTAACATCAACTCACAATGATTACCTCTCACCCCTCGATCGGGGAATCACAAGCCATCAGGGCACTTATAATACCGAGCGCTCATGTGCGCATACAGACGTGTGGAAGGAATTTCAATAATTATATCTCAAGCTGAATCAAGTACGCACGATAAGAATTCCAAGAAAGTGAAGTTTTCCTAAAGGTTCTACAGCCTCTCGAGGATAAATACAGACGTCTCAGTACCGATCCGCGAGACTCTACTAAAGCTGCTCATGACTCGTGAGACCTATTAACCTAGGCTTTGATACCAACTTGTCATGACCCAATTCCCAATACCCGATCGTGATGGCGCCTCTCGTGAAGACAAGGCCAGACAACAACCCCAAATCCTCTCTTTAACAGCTATTAAACATAATTGCATAGGAAATACAACTTATTGGCCTTTAAAACTATAAATTTCATCCCAATACAACCCGACCGGGGTGTTACAAGTCACGAGCATCTAATGAGTAGGGACACTACTATTGGGCCAACAATGTGTATATATATATAAGATAAAAATCGAAATACAAAGATAGAGTGCGGTGCCGCGAACGCTGGCGGTCACCTTGCTCAACTACCACAATAAGGTCTTCGGTCCTGCTAGTAGCCCGCTATCGGGTGAACAATACCTGCAACTGCACGCAAGGTGCAGGGAGTAAAGTGAGTACTTCCAACTCAGTGGTAATAAGACAGAATAATATCTGAGCGATAAGAAAACACATATGAGCACTCCAAAATGCTATAACAGACAGTACAACCCTTTTTGAAGAATAGCACAACCGTAACACCGAGAAAATCCCTTAGAAAATCTCAAGCTCAGTAAAATCTCTTTTGAAAACATGCCTTTTCAACAGTTGCGAAAAATAGTTTTGACAAGCAGGGAATAATCAGAAAGTTGCCCCTCGGGCTCAGTATCAATCGCTCAGAATAGTATCAGCCCCTCGGGCTCAACTCAAATCAGCACCAAGCACAACATCAGCCTCTCGGGCTCAGCACTCCTTAACATGTAACACCAGGGTATCTGGTCAACAAGGCAAGTAATAACATGTGTGCCAATGATATGTGAGTGCTAAAAATCATGCCACGTAGTACAATCAGGAATGAATGCATGAATGCAATGCAATGCACATGACCGCTACGGCGCGTAGCCCGATCTATGGGTACCCTACGCTCACTAGGGTGTGTACAGACTCCGGAGGGGCTCCTACAGCCCAAGCGCAAAAATACTGCGGCGTGCAGTCCGATCTATATAATATACTACTGCGGCGTGCGGTCCGATCCATATAATATACTACGGCGGCATGCAGTCCGATCCATATAATATACTACTGCGGCGTGCAGTCCGATCCATATAATATACTACTGCGGCGTGCAGTCCGATCCATGCATGTATATGCATATGCACACATAACACTCGAGCCCTGAAAGCCTCCTCACATCACTCCTCATGCCCTCACGTATGGCTCTCAGCCTCAATCAATCCAAAATAGTAAAAAGCCCCTCGGGCATCAGTAAAACAAAAATACTCAGCTCAAACAATAGTTCAGATATCTGTTAAAACTCCAAGTTTGAGTAAAATATAGCTGAGTTCAAGAAAACAGTGTAAATCACATGGACTGAGTTCAAATAATATTTCAATAATGAGGAAAACAGTGATGATAGTTCATAAAGAGTTCAAATAATCGTCAATAAGCCCCAAGTATGGCAATGAGCCCAAGTCATAATGATAACAACAAATTATTTACAATTTCGCGATAAAAACCAACAACCGGGACGGACCAAGTCACAATCCCCAACGGTGCTCTACCCCACGCTCAGGTCCAGCGTGCAAGTCACCACAATACAGCACTATGATGTGCAAATCCGGGGTTTCAAACCCTCAGGATATCATTCACAAGTATTACTCACCTCGAACCGACAAAATCTCAAGCCCGCGACGCCTTTGCCCCTCAAATTGGCCTCCACGTGCGTCAAATCTAACCAAAACAAGAGTGAACACATTATAATATGCTAATGGGACAACACCCAATCGAAAACAATTGAAATATGACAAAAATCTCGAAACTAGCAAAACCCGAACCCCAGGCCCGCTTCTCGAAAAATTACAAAATTCACATTTTCGGAATCCTCGTCTCGCCACGAGTCCGTACATATAAAGTTCATCAAAATCGGAGTTCAAACGGGCCATCAAATTCCAAGTTTTCATAGCAAAAACCAAGCCCTATTTTCTTCAATTTTTGTACCCAATTTCAGAGAATTAATGGATGAATCTTCGATAGAATCATGTATTTAACTCATAAAACTTACCTCCAATCAATACCCAATCGAAACCCTCTTAATTCCTCGTCAAAAGCTCCCAAGCTTGCTAAAAATGGTGGATAATGAACCCAAGTCGCGGAACAAAATGACACTTTAAAACCTTTCTGCCCAGACCTATTTCCGCTTTTGCGGTCCAAATGTCGCTTCTGCGACTTCCGCTTCTGCGGTTTTCCTCATTTCGCCTAAGGTTAGCAATTGCGATCCCTGAAAATGTGAATAAACTTTTACAAGTGCGAATGCTCCATATTTCTGCTGCCTTTGCAAATGTGAACTTGAGGGGATTGCAATTGCAACCTCAGATCTTGCAAATGCCAAAAGTCCACCGCTTCTGCGGTTAATAGTCCGCTTCTGCGGACTCGCATTTGTGAAAAATGTTCCGCTTCTGCGGAACCTCCCAAGCCTTCCTCATTTCGCTTCTGCGACCGCTTATCCGCTTCTGCGAACTCGCTTAAGCGAATAAATTTCTGCTTTTGCGGAACTGCTGGACTCTCACCATTTCGCACCTGCGGAGATTCTTCCGCTTCTGCAAAGCCGCATCTGCGGTCTCCCTTCCGCAGATGCGGAAATACCTGCTGCAACCAAAACCAGCAAACTTCCAACTTCAAATTCTCTCGTTCAACCACCTGAATTCACCTCGAGGCCCCCGGGACCTCAACCAAAGACACCAACATACCCCGAAACATCATACGTACTTGTTCCACTCGTAAAAACGCATACAACAACACAAGAATCATCAAATTACCACGGATTCAAGCTTAAATTTTCTTAGAACTTCCGAAACTCATATTCGATCAAAAACCCAAACAAACGATGTCCGAATGACCTGAAACTTTGCAGACATATCCAAAATCACCTAACAAAGCTACTGCAACTCTCGGAATTCCATTCCGACCCTTGGATCAAAATCTCACCTATCAACCGTAATCCGCCAAAATTCAAACTTCGCCAATATAAGAATATCAAGAAGATACTGAGGAAAATGATAGAGAAACAAAAGCAGTGGCACGAAAAGCTATCATTTGCCTTATTGGGATACCGCACCACGATTCGTACATCGACCGGGGCGACTCCCTATATATTAGTTTATGGTACTGAGGCAGTCATCCTGACCGAGGTAGAGATTCCCTCCCTGAGGATTATACAGGAGGAGGAACTTGAAAATGCAGAATGGGTAAAGAGTCGCTATGAGCAGTTAGCCCTTATAGACGGGAAACAAATGAATGCAGTTTGCCATGGTCAATTGTATCAGAACAGGATGTCCAGAGCCTTCAACAAAAGAATCAAGCCGAGACAATTCATACCAGGGCAGCTGGTGCTGAAGAAGATTTTCCCGCATCAGGATGAGGCCAAAGGAATGCTCTCTCCTAAATGGCAAGGCTCGTACATGGTTCACCAGGTCCTAATAAGAGGAGCCCTCATACTCGCAGAAATGGATGGAGAAGTCTGGCCAAAGCCAATTAATTCAGATGTAGTCAAGCGTTGTAATGTGTAATTATTATGATTTCCATTTTGATGTAATTTGAACTATGGCCGACCTGATTCCCGTTTAAGAGGGGATACATAGGCAGCCCTATGGGTTCAGTCACAATTCAATAAAAATTTCATTTCTCCCAATATTAGAAACTGGGGCAGAATTTAGAGGAGGACCCTCAAAATTCCGAAGTTAACTTTCAGCCATTCATTGCACGCAGCCGTCAGAAACACCAGCCCAGTAAACTGGGGCAGAATTTTGAGGAGGACCCTTAAAATTCCGGAGCAAAAGAGGTCGCAACAGTTTGAACCGCGTCGCAGTTGTCGCTTCATCTAAAAGAAAATCATTTTTTATGTATTTACATCATATTTTTAAATTATATTACCAAATCATGCATGGCTACTATCAAATTGCTTTGTTTAGCGACGCTACCCTGACGAAAATAAGAAACGAGTAGGGCGAGCGGAGTCCACGGGAAGGCGAACTGACCTTCCCCCCTTGACAAAACTCATGACCTTTCTTTGTATGTAGGTGCCCCAAAACATAGAACCATCAGATCCGTTCATACTCATATTTTTCAAAAGTACAACTCTCAGAATCGTAGCTCACTTACAAGTGTTGTATGCACATGACCTCCCCAGCGGCCGCAATGACAATCAACTATCAGCTATCATCTCTCAGCTAAGAAATTTCTTTACTCTTCACCTTTATTTCGTGCATTGCATAAGGCTACCCTTCTGCCTTCCGAGACTAAGCATTGTCTCCATCCTGCATTTTCCTGCATTCCATAAGGCTACCTTTTTGCCTTTCGAGACTAAGCATTGTCTCCATCATGCATTTTTCTGCATTGCATAAGGCTACCTTTCTGCCTTTCGAGACTAAGCATTGTCTCTATCCTGCATTTTCCTTGCATTACATTAAGCTACCTTTCAGCCTTTCGAGACTAAGCATTCTCTCCATCTACATTTTCTTGCATTGCATAAGGCTACCTTTCTACCTTTCGAGACTAAGCATTGTCTCCATCCTGCATTTTCTTGCATTGCATAAGGCTACCTTTCTGCCTTCTGAGGTTAAGCTCTACCTCCATCCTGCATTTTTCTTGCATTGCATAAGGCTACCTTTCTGCCTTCCGAGACTAAGCGTTGTCTCCACCTGCATGGCCGAAATATCGCCAACTTCATTTAAATCTTTGCATCGGCTAAAATATCGCCAATTTTATTTAAATTCCTTACATGGCTGAAACATCGCCAACTATATTTAAATCTCTATGTCGGCTGAAATATCGCCAACTTCAATTAAATCTTTGCATCGGCTGAAATATCACCAATTTTATTTAAATTCCTTATATGGATGAAACATCGCCAACTATATTTAAATCTCTATGTCGGCTGAAATATCGCCATTTATATTTATGCTTTACATCGGCTGAAACATCGCCAACTATATTTAAATCTCTATGTCGGCCGAAACGTCGCCAATCGTATTTAAATTTTTGTGTCGGCTGAAATATTGCCATTTATATTTATGCTTTACATCGGTTGAAACATCGCCAAATCCTGCATTTCATGGGCTGAAATATTGCCAAAGTTTTTCAAAGGCGTTATTGTTTGGAGGCACCATTTTCATAGCCCGAGAATGCCATGCTATGGCATGAGGACCCCGTTTTGTCTTTTGCATATCATTATTCAAAGGAATCATGGTTCGGAGGCATCATTCTCACAGCCCGAGAACATCATTTCATAGCCTGCGAATCCTCTATTATACACTTCATGGCCTAGGACGTCATGGTCTGAGGACGTCATCCTACCCGTCCGAAGACATCATTCATGGTCCAACAGGAACTTGCATCACGTTTAAATTTATGCATGATATGTTCATATTTCTCATTGTAGGTACACCGGCTAGCAATGGCCATCACAGCAGGAGAGATCCCACTCTGGTTCCCGCAGCCCATCAGTCCCTGACCATCTTTCCAGCCCGAATATTGCGTCTGTCATTTGAAATCTCCATCGGCATGTTCTGCCGACGGATTCCCCGAACTACATATGACCTGATTCCTGTAAGACTAGGGATATGTATTCATCTCAAGAGCGAGAGCTCGGTCAAAACCTTTTCAAGTCGTTTCTTTCGGTCAAAAATGGTCATCATATCTTTACGCGACAACTCCTTCATCCTTCTTGGGTAAATAGGGGCAGCTATTGATACCCAATTTTTTCCTACATATTTTTTGTACTCAGAATACTCTCAAAATAGCATGTACATGCATATATAAGCATGCCCAAAAATTTGGGTATTTTTCCCAATTTTTTTAAAGCTTTTCAAAATCATTTTATTGTCTGTTTTAGCAGCACAAAATCCAATAATTATTCCCAAAATTATCATTTTGATGAGTAATTTATTTTTATTCTTATATTTATACTAAAATATAGTTAAGATAATTTTTATATATTTTTACAAATTCATTTGGTATTTTTAAAGCTAAATTGCATATAATTGCAATACTAGCCTATTTTAAGATTTAATAGTATTTTACAATTATAAAATTATTTCCAGTATTATTAGATTAACATTTATTACTATTAACTAGTTCAGTGCTTTTAATTTATTTTTAAAATAATTTAACTATTTTAATTAAATTAAAAAGGGGAGAAATTGGCTATTTAATATATAGCCCATTACCATTTCAATTTTAGCCAAATCAAACCCCCAATTTCCCAGCCTTATCTTGATTTAAACCCGACCCATACCCCTTTTAACCTAAGCCCAAACCGGATCCCCCACCTACCTCGTTCAATCTGGACCGTTGATCATTCAGATCAACGGTCCACATTCACCCTTCCATAATTAAACTCGAACAACCCCTTAACCTAATTCATTTCCCTTTACACGCCGCCCTTGAATCCCCTTCCTCTCCAATCCTCTCTGCAACCTCGTTCAAACCCTAGCCGTCGTCACCCAAACTAGCCCTTATCCCCTTCGATTCTTACCGGAATCCATGGCTTCTCAGGCCATGTAAACCTCATACTTACCTCCTACTGCTCTTACGAGCCTGATGCTTGAAGGATCAAGGACAGGCTTCGAGGTTCTTCACTTAGATCTTCACCGACTCAAGGTTTCTGGCCATCTCCGGCCTTGCTCCAGCATATCCTAGTCTCTTGAGTCTGATTCTGACTTTATCCGACCTAGATCGGATCTTTTTAAAGCCTTTCTCACTCTAGGGTTCTTCTGAAATCCTGACTGTTCGAGGTTTTCTCCGATTCTTTTTTAAATCTGTTATGTATTTATGCTATGCGTGAATTTTTATATGATTTCCCTAAGTTTTCCTTTGAAAATTGCTTTCAAAACCCTTCTTTTCGATTTAGGGTTTCTGGAAAGTGTTCAAGTGTTTCTATGATTTTTTCTTTCTTTATTATTTGTATTGTTTCTCTTACTGTGTTCCTGTATCATGTTCTCACTCGCCTTCTATTGTGTTCTTATACTTGCTCTATTATGTTCTTGTGTGTTCTTCTACTGAGCTTCATACTCCGTGACTGAATGTTCTTTTGCTGTGTTTTCTATACTCTGTCTTGGCGTATTCTCCTACTGTGTTTTCTACGCTATGATTCTCGCCTAATTTTTTTTTCAATAAGCATGTATTTCTTCTATTGTTTCTTCTACTGTCAGTTGTTCCCTCACTATGCTTCGGAACTAATTTCTTCACTCTGTTGGCTTTGATCTTTCTACTTGTTTGCGTGCTTTCTCATGAGCTTATGAAAGAAGCCATTAAGCCTATTTTTGACTACTTGCCTCTCCACCTCTGTGTTTGATTCAATGTGGAAACCCTAGAATTTGGGATTCACGCCAAATATTTGGACTTGTGATTTCATGGATGTTAATTGATTCTCTTTCCTTAATTATACAACCGTGTATTTTCAGAAACCTTGTCCTTAAAATAACCTTTATGTATGTGCCCTCAATTGAATGCTTTGCACAAAGATTTTGATTAATATCTTTCCTTAGTTGGTTTATACCCATTTGAATTTGAATCCCTTAATTAAAGCGAGTCTTATGTGACTGATTGTAAATAAAACTTCAATTATTTTCTTACCTTATTTCTCATGACTTTCACACTATAAATATCCGGCTTTTCTTTTCACAACACACACTGAATACACTTCAGACTTCACACTTATAATTCTCACCACCTTTTCCGAATTTTCTTGTCTGTACTTTGGCTTTCACAAGATTACTGCTTTCTTTGCTTATCTCTTTTGAAACTGGTATGTCTTGATTCAATTCCCAGCATCCTCCCAATGTGTTTATTTACAGTCTATGCACCTATGACTACCTTCTGTAGAATTTGACATTTAAATGCGTATGTGCTACTGTTTTCTTTACTTGCTTGTAAACAATGATTCCCCATCCCATTTACCCTCCATATGTTTGTAAGTGGTGACTCAGGGCATGGAAACAATAATTGTTGCTCATGAACTGAGTTTTGACCCACTAAGTAGGCTAAAGGGTGTTCCAGTATGTCCCATTGCTGGGTATGCCCTTGTCTACTCCTTTCTTGAATCCTGCTTGTTATGAATCCCCATATCCCCACTCCCCTATGTATGTTGAGTTAAGGTATAGCCTGGCATAATCCTAATTGCTGTCCAAGGCTGAACCTGACCTCCAATAGGTCCTAACTCCCCAAGTTACAACTAAAAAGCTGGTCAGGGGTGTGCCGGCACCCCAAAAAAGCTTGGCATGACCACCGCTTGGCATTTTTCCTCTATTGCACTTGCACTTACTCCTAGCCTTTAAGTTCTGGACCCCTCCTATGAGCCTTGCCTTGGGACCTCGAGTTCCCTCTGTACTTGGACATTTGAGGGTTGGCCCTTCCACTGTACTGTGATCCTATAATAAATTTGGGGTGTAAGCATTGCCTGGAGTTCTTGAAGCTCTTTGGAACTTTGACACATCCAAAATAAGAGAAAGGCTTTAAAAAATCCTATCCTGGAAGTTGGTTTATCTCATATTATTAGACTCTAAGTCTGGATTAGGTTGATTAGATGTAGATGGAATCGCTGATGTAATTTTACTTTCTTTCTGATTCATTTGGTCTGTAATAATTTTGTAATAACTACTGGGGTGGATAGTGAAAGGGATAGGATTGAATGCATGCAAAAGGGGCAGATATCATGTTTATAGGAATTATTACCTTCGAAATTCTGCATCTCATATAGATATCATGTTTTATAGGAATTACTACCTTCGAAATTTTGTGTTTCATGTAGATATCATGTTTGTAGGAATTACTACTGAAATTCTGCGTCTCATATAGATACCACGCTCATAGATTTTCTGCACTTCGTATAAATACCATGTCCATAAAGCTACTGAAACTCTGCATATAATATAGATAATATGCCTATAGGACTTCTTGCATTTTGCATATGCATCTGTCACTAGGCAAATCTGCTTATAGGAGTTAAATAACCAATTTCATATAGATGACCTGCCTATAGGATCTCTGCATGACAATAACAACGAAAAAAAATCAGTAACGCCTAGAAAGCATGCCTATAGGAGCTATCAACTAAACCTGAATCGTCCACTCGCTCCTAAGTCTAAAATCAGTGATAGTTTATCTAACACTCGCAGAACTTATGACCTTGTAACTGACAATTCTTTTCCTGCAATTAGTTTATCCCTCCGTCTCTGAATTAATAGATATCATGCCTATAAGTCCCATTTAACACATAGGCAAATGGTTAAGTAATTAATCAACTATGTCAGTCTTCAACAACTACATCTAAGCAGGGCTAATTTGGATGCCATATCTGGGAAATATGTGGTAAATCAACCTATCCTATGCCTTAATTTAATTCAGACCAAATTAGTATGTGTAAGACATGCTAAGATATGTTCTTCTCTTCAATTTTAGGAGGTTTATTTGAGCCATATCTGCTTACTTGCTCTCCCAAAACTTGTTGTATATGTTTTGAATGTTGCCTTTGAATTTTATCCTTTGAAACTCTCAAAATTTCCTGAACTCCCTCTCCTTTTAGGATTAGTAGTCCTATATGCCTTCGGGGCTGATAGGATCAGGACAGGTAATAGCATGCAATAAGTAACGATATCATTCCGCTCTTAATACCTTAACGGGGTGGGAGGGTAGACATGGAGATGATGATCACTCGACAACACCATGCGTACGATTGGCTACCGGTGTTGTTTGGATGATCCATGTGTTTCACAAACCTAGGACCCCCTTTCCCTTGTGTAACTTTGTTACTATTTTATCAATAAAATTTTGCATCTCGTTTCAGTTACCAAATCCCTCCTTCATTTCTTGCACTATTCTCTTCCTCAAAAAAATTCTGCTCATTCACTTATTTATTTAATTGTCTGCATTTGGACATTCTCTTAAACAATTATGAGACCACCTAGTCCTTAATCTCAACATGCTTGTTAACCATTATACATACCTACTTGCAGTCTTTATATGGAACTTCCTTGTCTGTTTGTTTGTATTTAAAGTCACAATATAGCATGGTTGGGAACCACACCAGTGGATCTTGAGGGGTGCCTAACACCTTCCCCTTGAAATAATTTCTAGCCCTTACCCGAACTCTGGTTTTCCAACTCAAAAACCCTTAGTGTCCTAATGCACTTAATCATTAGGTGGTGACTCTTCAATTCCAAAACCCAAATCCCATACGGGAATAGAGTTGTCTTCCCAAATGTCGTAAACCCGATTTCGTTAGAAAAAGGGGGCGTCGACAGTTAGTTACCTCGAACAAGACAATTCCAATACTAAGCAAGCCAAGCAATGCTCCAAAAATTCCATCACTCATGTAGCAACCTATGAACGACTCAAAACTAGGAAAAAGTAACTCAAATACATCACAAAATCCCAAGGAAACAGTTCCAAATGATAACGATCGAATCCTAAATCAAATCCCAAATCCAGAAAAAAATACACCAGGGCCTACACCCCGGAACTCGACAAAACTCAAAAAATCCGACAACCCATCCAGTTGCCAATCCAACCATACTAGTTTCACTCAATTCCGACTATTCAATGTTCAGAACTTAAAAAATTTTAGGCCAAAACCCCCTATTTCCTTCTTAAAATTCATCAATCAAAAGCTAAAATCGAAGATAGATTCATGGCATATAACCAAAACCGAGTGGAGAACACTTACCCCAATTCATATGGTGAAAATTGCTTTAAGAATCACATCAATCTGAGCTCCATAGCTCCAAAAATGTGAAAATGGATGAAACCCTTGAAATAGAGTACTTTATACTTCTACCTAGACATGCTCTTTCGCGAACGTGACAATACCATCACGTTCGCGGTGAACAAAATAATCTGCCACCATAACACACTTCGCATTCGCAATAAACACCTCGCGAACGCATCTCATAGCTAACTCATACCTTCACGAACGCGGCTCCAACCACGCGAACGCAATGAAGAAATGCCTCTTGTTCCAGCTCCTAGTTCAACCCTACGTGAACACGATCCCTCGTATACGAATGCGGACCAATACTCGCGAACACAATGAAGGAAATGATACTGCCATCAAAATGCACTACACATTCGTGACACTTGCTTCTGGAATGCGATGAAGGATTGAGACACCAGAGACCAACATAATACAGCAGAGAAAAATGAAGGAAAGATGGTCTGAAATCAATTTGGAACACGCCTGAGCCCCTTGGGACCCCGTCCGAACATACCAAAAAGTCCCATAACATAACATGGACCTACACGAGGCCTCAAAACACACATAACAACATCAAAACGACAAATTACACCTCGATTCAAAATTAATGAACTTTGAAACTTCAACTTCCACAGTCAGTGCCGAAACTTATCAAATCATGTCTGATTGACCTCAAATTTTGCACATAAGTCACATTTCACATTACGGGTCTGCCCTAACTTCCGGAATCAAAATCTGACCCTGATATCAAAAGTTTCACTCCATGCACATACCCCGGGGTGATCCCACGTCACCCTATCCCATATAGGTCTGATAACATAGCATAACTGAAATTTCCTAATTCAACTTAGCCCATAAGCCTTAGAATCAAATTTCTAACATCCGGAATCTCCATAAGATCAAAATCTTACATCAACACACTGTATAAGTCTGAATAAGTTGTATCAAGTCTTTGCCATGAACCAAAATGTGATCACGTGATATACCGCATAACTCAAATACTCAAAGAAAATAACTCATAAACTAGTTTGCATTACCAGAGATTGGGTAAGGGCTCGAAATTACCTTGAGGGGAAGGTGTAAGGCACCCCTCAAGGTCCACAATAGTGGGTCCCGACCAACTAATTTCAAGCAAATTAGTCTTATAAACAAATAAAAAAACAGGCATTACTTTTTTAAAACAGGGTGTAAAGGGGTCCTATGTTTTTTAGCCTATAGGATCACTTCTGTGAAATACTTCGTATCGTCCCCAAGTTGGGTTACTATACATAGCATTAGCGCAGATATCATCATATTCTTTACTACCTGATTACCCTCCCCTTAATCATTGATACCTAAGCATTCTAATAGTATCCAGTACGTGCCTTAGATGTGCATCACCCGTCCCCTATCTGTGCCCTTGGAGGTGTTTAGGACCTTTATTTAAGAAAGTTTTAGACTCACCTATGTTGTTTTAAAAGGAGAAAACTAAGCGACAAACAAAAATCAAATAGGATTATCACATAAAGATGCAATTAAGGGTTTCATATTTACCTCCACAAATAAGCAAACAATTTGCACGCCTCAAACAACAGTCTTAAACGATTTAGAGTCCTATAATAGGATATCTAGATGAGCACAAAATATGCAAAAGGAGGGGGAGTAAATACTTAATCAGTTTGCCTACTGATCTTATTACTTCCTGAATCTGGGCAGGTTTCAAGCAGCAAGAAAATAGCAATTTTAAACCCATAATCCAATTAACCTACAAGATTTCCTAAGTGATAGCCGGAAATAGTTTATAAAGGATTGAAAACCAGCCCCAATGTGTTAGAGTTCAGAGAAGTCTCATGGGCCCTAAGCAGTGCTCACATTGGGGGTAGCAAGACCCTAATTAACTAAGAGTAGGAGTTGAAAATAGTGTATATAAGTGGGAGATAATTTTTTATAAAGAAAAAATAGTTTGGATTTTGATCGGGTCCAACCCTACACCACTACAAAGTGACAAGAGCGATCGATGCAGCTTTTACCCGAGAAGGTCGGTATCGAATCTACAGGGAGCTAGAATGATTTGGATTTGGATTCCTATCTAAACTAGTAATGTGTAGTGCTCTTGATTACGCTTCCAATCATAATTTTTTGTTTGTTACTTCTAATTTTATACTAATTATGTGCGAAATTAAGCTAAGTATGAATGCTTTTAAGGTTTTCTAAATGGTTAACGAGGCACTAGGAAGTGACTTTCTCCTAGGCGAATACTTGACAGGTTCTAAAGCCTAAGGCAAAGTTGTTATGTTGGGGATTCTGATATAGGCAATGCACAAATCTACTCACTATATACCTCTCGGTAGCTTGAATGACTTTTCCTAATTGATTTTCTCAAGACCAATTGGGTGTCAAGATTATGCAAGCAATTTAGGCTCAAGTCGGGTATTACTATCTCTAGGTTTAACCCTTTAATTTGGGCTATCAATCTCTTGAATACACCCCAATTGCTTGTTGGACTGATTTTCCTAGACTCATATTCCCTTTCTCAAGAAGAGCCTAAGTCAAAAAGGCACAAATTAGTGTTTGCAACCACTAATTCAACATGGAAAATACAAATCAGTCCAAATATCAACCACCCATAAACATCTAAGCCTTAAAACAAAAGACCCTTCAAATACCCATACTAGGGTTGAGCCACAACCCTAGCTAATGGGTTTATCTACTCATAATAATGGAAGAAATAAGGTATTTATGAATAATAGCCCATATAATATAATTACAAACTAAGAATTGAAGATTCAATGTTGAACTAGCTACAAAATTACTCAAAATAGGTCCAAAACGGTCTTCACGTGCTCAGCTATTCATAACCTAAAAATCTGAAAAATAAGTATTTATAAGCGGCCGAATTTTCTTGACAAAAATACCCCTGACGGAGGTACCGTGGATCGCGGAAAATATACCACGGCCGCGGTGAGGCTTTTTGGATTCACTTCTTATTCTTTGAATCTGGCCACCGCGGATCGCACAAAATATACCACGGTCGAGGTGGCTTCACCGCGGGCCGCAACAAATGGAATATGGTCGTGGTTTCTTGAAACTTTTGAAATCTTGAGCTCTCTGAATCCCCTCTCTGCGGACCGCAACAAATGGACTGCGGCCGCGATGAGTCTACCACGGACGTGAAGAATATTCCATGGACCGCACTGCTTAGAACCCCAGGAATGCACCTCTCTGAACTTACCCACCGCAGACCGCACTAAATGGACCGCGGATGCGGTGGGTGTGTTGCAGCTGCAATGGATTTTATGTTGCAGTAGTGTTTTGACTTGTTCTTGGTACTTGTGCAGATTTCACTCCTTTTTGAGATGGTTTTGACTTCTTGTCACTTTTCTGACCAAACCCTGCAAACAAGTGTCGACGGCCCCCTTTTTTTCCTAAAGCGAAATCGGGTTCACGTCATTCGGGACGACAACTCTTTTCCCACTTTGGGAATTGGGTTTTTTTGAGAGTTTGAAGAGTCGCCACCTAATGATTATAGTGCATTAGGACACTTTTAGAAAAAATTAAAGATGAAAACCAGAGTTTTGGGTAAGGGCTTGAAATTATCCCGAGGGGAAGGTGTTAGGCACCCTCAAGATCCACTAGTGTGGTTCCCGGCCATGCTATAATTGTGACTTTAGATGCAAACGTAAACAAACAAGTACAAGAAGCACAAAAGGTTGAAAGAAGTGCTGAATTTTTTTTTAGAAAAGGGGCAGTTCTTTTTTGTAAAAAAAAAAGTGCAAATAGAGGAAAAGGTCAAGTACTTAGTACAAATAATCCGAAAGTCATGTGAGAAGCAGAAAATGCAATATCTTCAAAGATTCAGAAAAATTTGTTAAACTAATAAAAAAAAGAAAAAGGGGGTCCTAGGTTTATACATTACATGAATCATTCGCACAACACTGGTACTCAATTTTATGCGAAGTGTTATCGTGTAATCATCATCTCCATGTCTACCATTCCCACCCTGTTAAGGTGTTAAAGCGCGGAACGATATCATTTACTTATCGCATGCTACTACCCGTCCCAATCCTATCTGTCACGGGGTATTAGGACTCCTAATCCTAGAGGGGAAAGAAAGGGATGGAGGCCTTTATGGAGTTTAAAGGATAAAATTCTAGCTCAACATTCAAAACAAGTGTCAAATAAAAAGGTAGAACAAACAAGCAAACAAGGTTCATATTAACCCCAGAAGTCAAACAATCATTTAGTTTAGCATGTCTTGACAAATACTGATTTGGTCTTAGATTAAAATTAAGCAGTGAGCGGACTGGTTCAACACACGCATTTAGACAGAAAGTCTGCATTAGGCCACTTGGATACAGTTGCCAGGGACTGACCCAATTAATTAATAGCCAACCCTTTGTCTATGTGTTGAAATAAAACTAGGCGTAGGATCTACTAATTTCAGGAAAAGATGCAAAGAGTTACCAGTAATTTCAGAAAAGATGCAAGTTGATTTTAGAGAAAAGAGGCATCAGTTTTAACAAAGAGAAAAGATGCAAAGTGCTTTTAGAAAAAGAATTACTAGTTGTTTCAGAAAAGATGTAGACTGATTAAAAGGTTTACGAGCTACAGGAAAGTGCAGATTGATTATGAGAAAGGGTTTACCAATTGCAGTAAAGATAGATACGAGTTTCAGCAATTGGTTCTGTTTTAGAAACGAATGAGGCTATTAAGGACGAGATTTCCTATAGGCATGCTTTCTATACGTTTGCTGATTTTAACACCCTTTCATGACATTAATAGGAGTCTTATACACACGATGTCGATATGCAACTTTGTTATTAAGCCTATGAACGGTTTGCCTAATGACATTTGTGTATGCAGAAATGCAAGAGCCTATAGACATGATCTCTATATGTGTAATTACAGAAACACGAGTGTTAAATCCTATAAGCATGCTTTCTAGGTGATTTTGTGGTAAAGTTAAGCGTTAAATCCTATAGGCATGGTCTCTATGTGATTGAATCAGTATTAAAGACCCTATAGGCAGGATTTCTAGTTTGATAAAAAATAAAATCCTAAGTCATGATTTCTACCCCTTGGATGCAAGAAAAGTAAAGACCCCTCCCACACCCTTTTACTATAATCCCCGAGTTTCATACAAAATTATTACAAACCAATGAATCAAACTGGAAATTAAAAGATACATCAAAAGCTAACAGCTAGATCCGAGCAGCCTAATTCAACCTTAATGTCTGGTAACATGCGATTGAGCCATTTTCGGGATTCAAATTTCCAAAGCCTTCTCTTTATCCAAGGTGTTTCAAAGTTCCAAGGAATCTCAGGGATTCCAGGCATTGGTTATACCCAGGATACCAATAGCATTAGAATAATGCAGTGTGGAAGAGCCAGCTCTCAGGCATCAAAGTTCAAAGGGAGCTCAGGGGTCCCAAAGCATGGCTTTCAAGAGATGGACAGACCTTATAGCTAAGAGTAAGTGCAAAGTGAAAGGGAATTGGGGAGTCATGACAGGTGGTGGTCATACCTAGCCACAAAGAAGGCTGGCACACCCTTGACCACTTGTTTGGTTGAACAAGTTAGGAGCAGATCTTTTGAAGGTCAAACTAAAGTCTGGATAGTGATTAGGACCCTATCAGACTCAAATTTAGGGCCCAGACACATAGAGGGGAAAAGGAATGGGAATTGATTGAGTTTGGGATTCAAAGAATCCAGTTCAGGATCATAGACAACAATATTGGAGTGTTGTTATGCCCTGAACCACCACTCACACACAAAGGGTAAGGGTAAGGGAATTCATAAAGTATCAAATTCATGACAAACAACTTATTTAAATACATAATTTAAATACTGAACTATAAAGGAAAGGGGGGAGCATGTGATAATATGCTAGAAACAAATGGGCAGCATTAAACACATTGTTGTTGAGGCATGTAAACTAATTAAGACATACCAGTATAGAAGCAAAAGAGTGCAGAAGAAAGCAAACACAATCCACAGCAGTGCAAGTATCAGAAAGAGATAGAGTTTAAGTGAAAGTGAATTGTGAACTCAGATTGTTCCATGTTCGCGTGTGTTCAAAGAGAAGGGATGAGAGTATTTATAGTGTAAAAACAGGCAGAAAATAAGGTAAGGATTGTAGTTCAGCAATAATTAGGGGAACAAGTGTCAATTAGAATTAAACAGTATCAAAGACTTCCCTTATTTGAAGAATTAAAAATCNAAAAGGCAGGGGTCGATATTTCAAGGCAAGCATTCAAATATGTCTGAGAAGCAGGGAAATCAGTACAATAAGGAAAGAATCAATCACAAGAGTGCAATTAGAATCACACAAAGAGATTTGAAGTCAGCCCATAATTAAGGGCTACTTCGAGAGGGAAATTTAACGTATAAAGGAATGCATAGCCTTAGGCATGTGAGGCTAAGTTGTGGCAAAATAATGGCATGTAGCAGTAACTAAAAGGCATGATAGTCAAGTTTCAGTGCATAACAATAGAGAAAAGATTCAGAAGCATGCAAAGAACTCAGGACCAAAAATAGTCAAGAGAATGGAAGCACACTGCAATTTCAACGAACGATTTGCACAAACAAAAAGAGATTGAATAGTCCCCAAAGAAACTAGGGTTTTCGAGAATCAAACGAGTTTAGAGGAGATGAGCAGTCAAACAAACAAAACAGGTTTAGAATCTCGGATAAGCCCCAAAATTAGGGTTTTCACTCATGCTAAACCAGATATAGGAGAGGGTAAATCAAGTGGATAACAAACAGAAATTCAAACAAGATCCCAAAATTAGGGCTTTTAACATGCTAATTCAGATAACAATAAGGTGAATCAAACCACCACTAACAAACAGACCAGGAAACTCAAACAAAATCCCCAAGAAAATTAGGGTTTTCAACATGCGAGTTCAGATAGAAGATAATACAAACAAATACAGTAAAAACATGTAGAGATTCAGAGAAGAGATGTTCGAGATAAAATAACATGAAACCCTAGTTGAGGAAAATAGAGTTTCTGAAAGCAAACATTAAAGAATCTTTGAGAAAAATGCATAGAAGGTTCACACACACATAGATCTAGAACATATCTAAAATAAATCAAAGGAACCTCAGAGATTAGGGTTTCGTAAGAAAGCCAAGAGACGAGATAGGTTTGGAAACTATTGATCTGAGCAGAGAAGTCGAAGATCGAACTCGAATGGCCATGGCTAGCCAGACAGAGGTTGAAGATGACCGGAGAATAGCCATCGAGCAAAGCTTGGTCGAGACCTTTTCAAGATCTGGTCATAGGACCTTAGAGATGAGACCATAGAAGCCATGGGAGGCCGGTGTAGGGCTCCGATGAGTCTGGGAAGCCATGGATCAGGGTTTCGATGGGAGGCGGCGGCTAGGGTTTTGAGAGAGCTCTGTAGACGAGAGCGTTTAAGGCAGCGGATTGGGAAAATAGGATAGGGTTAGGCAGTTGTGTGAATTAAAAAAGGCAAGAGGTAACGGTAGTCGTTGATCTAAATGATCAACGGCCGAGATTCAAAAGGGATATGGGTTGGGTCGGTTCAACATGTACTGGGTCAGGTAGGCATGTTAATTGGGCTGGGTAATTGGATTTCAAATTGGGGCTAAAATGGGGTGCCAAATTGGCTAAAATTGAAATGCAATAAGGCCAAATCGTAAATAGCCAATTTTCCCCCTTTAATTTTTTTAAAAATAGTAATACTTATTTTAAAAACAAATTAAATGTACTGGGTAAATAAGTATTATATAAATATTAATTAAAAAATGCAGGGATTAATTTTATAAACATAAAATGTCATAAATTACAAGATAGGCTATAATTACAATTATATGAAATTTAGCTTTAAAATACCAAACAAATTTGTAAAAAATATGCAAAAATTAATTTAATTATATTTTAGTGTAAATGTGAAATTAAAATAAATTATTCACCAAAAATGGTCATTTTGGGAATAATTATTGGATTTTTTTGTGTAAAATAGGCAATAAATTGGTTTAAAAAATCATTAAAAATGTCAAAACTCTTGGATGTGCTTATATATGCACCAATATGCTATTTTGGAAATATTTAGGTATAAAAATACTTAGGGAAAAATAGGGTATCAACAGCTGCCCCTCTTTACCTGAGAAGGATGAAAGAGTTGTTGGGTAAAGATATGATGGCCAATTTTGACCGGAAGCGGTGGTTTGAAAAGAGTTTGACCGAGCTCCAATTTATGAGCTGCCTACATATCCCTTGTTTTACATGCCGATGGAGATTCGAAAGGACGGACATGACGCTTGGGGGAGGCAAGAGGTGTTTTGAAGTTGGTCGGCTACGAGGACCGGAACGAGGTCGCTCCTGCTGAGACGGCCATTGCTAGGCGGTGTACCTGCAAGTGAGAAATATGGCGTATATTGTGTGTAAACTTAAACATGATGCAAGTTCCCGTTGGACCATGAATGCTGTCCTTGGACGGTTAGGATGACGTCCTTAGACCATGATGTCCTGGGCCATGAAGCGCAAAGAATTAAAGGATTCGCAGGCTATGAAATGACGTTCTCGGGCCATGGTAATGGTGCCTCCAAACCATGATGCCTTTGAATAATGATGTGCAAGGTATAAAGTGGGGTCCTCGGGCCATGGCATGGTGTTCTCGGTCTATGAAGATGATGCCTCCGAACGATGACGCCTTTGGACAGTTTGGCGATATTTCAGCCCATGAAATGCAAGATTTGGCGGTATTTCAACCGATGCAAAAGCGTAAATGGAGATATTTCAGCTGACATAAATTAAATAAACAGGCGATGTTCCAGCCGATGGAGAATTTAAATAATAGTCTGGCGATATTTCAGCCGATGCAAAAAGTGTAAATAGCGACATTTCAGCCGACCGAAAATATAGGTATAGATGATGGTGGAGATTTAAGTGTGAACTGGCGATCCTTCAGCCGATGTAGAATTTAAATAAAGTTTGACGATATTTCAGCCGATGCAAAAGAATGTAAATGGCAATATTTCAGCCGATTGCAGGACGTAAGTGAAAGTGGCGATATTTCAGCCATGCAAGATGTAGGTAAAGGTGGCGATATTTCAGCCATGCAATAAAGATAAGGTGGCGATATTTCAGCCATACAAGTGGAGGTAGAGCTCAACCTCAGAAGGAAGAAAAGTAGCCTTATGCAGATAAGGCAGGATGGAGACAACGCTTAGTCTCGGAAGGCAGAAAGGTAGCCTTATACAATGCAGAAAATGCAGATGGAGACAACGCTTAGTCTCAAAAGGCAGAAAGGTAGCATTATGCAATTCAGATAATGCAGATGGAGAAAACGCTTAGTCTCGAAAGGCAGAAAGGTAGCCTTATGTAATGCAGGATAATGCAGATGGAGATAACGCTTAGTCTCGGAAGGCAGAAAGGTAGCCTTATGCAATTCAGATAATGTAGATGGAGATAATGTTTAGTCTCGAAAGGCAGAAAGGTAGCCTTATGCAATATAGGATAATGCAGATGGAGACAATGCTTAGTCTCGAAAGGCAGAAAGGTAGCCTTATGCAATGCAGGAAATGCAGATGGAGACAACGCTTAGTCTCAGAAGGCAGAAAGGTAGCCTTATGCAATGGAGGAAATGCATATGGAGACAACGCTTAGTCTCGGAAGGCAGCGCTTAGTATCGGAAGGCAGAAAGGTAGCCTTATGCAATAAGAACAAAGCGAATAGTAAGAAAAAATTCTTAGCTGATAGTTTATCATGACATTGCGGCTGCTGAGGCCATTGCGTGCGGATAGCAAATGCGAATAGGCGCGACGGTTCAATGCGATTGCGTAACATGTTTGGTAACTTTGTGACTTGGGTGCCCGCATCCAAAGAAAATCATGATTTTTGTAAAGGGGAAAGGTTAGTTCGTTTTCCCGTGGCATCCCGCGTTGCGTGTCAATGGGGTAGTGTTGCTAAACAGCAGCTATCATAGTTATGCATGATTTAACAAATATAACGTAAGTAGAAAATAGTTTTGTTTAGATGAA
Organism: Nicotiana glauca; assembly: GCA_026770625.1. Classification (NCBI taxonomy): domain Eukaryota; kingdom Viridiplantae; phylum Streptophyta; class Magnoliopsida; order Solanales; family Solanaceae; genus Nicotiana; species Nicotiana glauca. The sequence goes on from MU742029.1 coordinate 39,570, forward strand.
CCTACGACTGCAACGCGGTTCAAAGCACTGCAACCTCTCTTGCTCCGCAATTTTGAGGGTCCTCCTCAAAATTCTGCTCCAGTTTACTGAGGTGACATCCTTGGTGATGAGCGGCTGAAGACCATCTTCGGAATTTTGAGGGTCCTCCTCAAAATTCTGCCCCAGTTCCAATAATAGGGGGAGATGAGATTTTTATTTAATTGTGACCGAACCCATGGGGCTGCCTACGTATCCCCTCTCAAACGGGAATTAGGTCAGGCGTAGTTCAAATTACATCATAAAGAAATCATAGGTGATTACACATAATATCATTTTACTGCGTCTGAGTTGATTGGCTTTGGCCAGACTTCCCCGTCTATTTCTGATGATACCCGACGAAACAATCAACGAAAGACTGTAACTCATGCTTGGCGTAGTTGTCGATAAGAATGTGTATGTTTGGAAAGGGGAAGTCATCTTTAGGACCGGCCCGGTTGAGATCCCGGTAGTCGACAGAGATTCTAACCTTCTCGTCCTTCTTTGGTACTGGAACGATGTTGGCTAACCATGTTGGATACTCTACCACTCTGAGAACCTTGGCTTTGACTTGCTTAGTAACCTCTTCTTTGATTTGCAAACTCATGTCGGGCTTGAATTTCCTGAGCTTTTGTTTTACCAGTGGCCAGGTTGGATCTGTTGGCAGTTTGTGAGCTACAATGGACGTGCTGAGACCAGTCATATCATCATACGACTAGGCGAATATGTCCTCATATTATTTTAAAAATTCCATATACTTTTCCTTTTCTGATGGCGACAAGTGAACACTGATGCGAGTTTCTTTTGACGTTCTCTGTATCTCCCAAATTAAAGACCTCAATTTCTTCCAGGTTGGACTTAGGTCTATTCTCAAATTTCTCAACCTCTCTGACAACCTCTTCAGGTATTTCATCTTCTTCTGAGTCTATGTCATTTTGTTGCGTTGTCTCGTTGCAAGTCACAGTCGTTGGTTCGTCGTCAAGATAAGTAATAGTAATGCTATATAAAATAGAGTAAATGATAGAGAAAATAATAAGTGCGAGATATATGATAAACTGAAATGCTTTTGATTAAATTCATAATTGTTTGAAACATGGGAGCTCTTTTCAAAATTAAAGACAATGCGGAAAGAAAATCAACAAGTAAAATAAAATGAGATGCATGGTGCTTCTGTTTAGCCTTGCTACCCTGAAGCCTTCTGGGCCCTGACGGTCCTAATCGACCAATTGCTGAGGCGGTCTTCTCTGTTCACAGCTTGTATGGAAGGGCCTTCCTCCCCCTCCTTCTCAAAAAGAACACAGCAGTCAATGTCATCATCCTCCAGGAACAAATTCTTCATAGCTGCCAACGCTTCATCTTCTTCTGACCCATATATAGTATCTGCTGGCTGGAAGGTCTGCTCCAGGCTAGGTATCGAAAACTCCAATGGATAGTAGGGGTCGCGCCATGGTGGCGACCAGTTCTGGAATTCCTTCCAAGTATAACCATACCCTAAGCCAAAGGTAGTGCCATGCTTCTTCAGTTTGATGGGTTTAGTGATCCCCTGAAGATTTTTTACCGAGTCCCTTTCCAGGCTCGTACCTGCACCAATTCAGGATACTTTCGATCTTGTTGTCCCGCCACTTGTCTTTGTCTACAGCGTTGACCCTTTCGATGTGGTGGTATGTCTCTCCGCCTACTCTCCTTCTGCCCCCGATCATTAGGATAGTTTGGCGACTATATATGGGGTTACTACCATCGCCATGAATGATCACCTCTTGGTGATTCCATTCAAACTTTAGCGCCTGATGCAGGGTCGATGCTACGGCTCCGGCAACGTGGATCCAGGGGCATCCTAACAGCAAGTTGTAGGATGCCGGGACGTCTATCACTTGGAAGTCAACGTCGAACCATGTTGGCCCCATTTGCAAGTAAAGGCTGATTTCTCCAATAGTAGATCTCTGGGACCCGTCAAAGGCTTTTACATTTATAGACCCGTCTTTGATCTCGTGTAGGCCTTTCCCTAAAATTCTGAGAGTTACAAGCGGACAGATGTTGAGGCTCGATCCCCCATCGATCAGAACCCTGGTGATGAAATAATCTTCGTATTTCACGGTGATGTGCAGTGCCTTGTTATGACCCAAACCCTCTGGCGGCAATTTGTCTTCGTAGAAGGTTATTTTGTGGCTCTCCAGCACTTGACCCACCATATTCCCCCTCTCACCCCCAGTTATATTGCTGGGCACATAGGCTTCGCTCAGTATTTTTATTAAGGCATTCTTGTGAGTGTCTGAACTTTGCAGAAGAGCCAGGATAGATATTTGTGCCGGTGTTTTGTTCAACTATTCAGCGATAGAGTATTCCTTAGCTTGTATTTTCCTCCAAAGATCGTCGGGTCCTGTCTCAATGTGACGTCCCGGGGCTTGCTTACCGGACTCATCTAGGTGCTCTGGGGTGTAGACCCTCCCTGTTCTAGTCATTCCTTGTGAGGCAATCGTTTCTCCTGTCTTTATCTTTCCTTTCTTCCTAGCTTTGGCAGTGTAATCCCATGGTATGGCATTTGAGTGGAATGGTGTCATGTCAGTCATTGCCACCGGAATAGGCACCCTTGGTGGTAACACAACAACTTCAAAGGGTGTAGGTGCCTTTGGAACTCCAAATTCAACTTCGATTGGCCCGGACGCCTTCGCAGAAGGAGGCACTTCAAGTTCAAAAGGTATAGACATATTTACTTCGTCGTCCCTGGAGGGCTGATTCTGCACAACAATTGGGTTAAGGGTAACCGCTGGTTTCTTTGGTTCATCCCCTTCAGCAATCAAACCTATCGACCCTTTAGGGTCCCAATCATCCTCGATCTAGATCATATGAATGTCTCCTCCTTTGTGGTTAGGCAGGGGGTTGTTACGAACATTAGGAGCGGTCTCCTTTGCAACAATGACCTTATTGTCGATCAGGGTCTGAATCTTATCTTTCAATGAACGGCACTCCTCAAGGGTGTGTCCTTTCATGCCAGAGTGATACGCATAGGTCTTGTTGGGGTTGACCCACTGAGAGGGATTTTCTGGAGCTTTGGCTGGGATAGGAGTGACGTAACCAGTAGCTTTATGTCTTTCATATAACTGGTCAATTGGTTCTGCAATGGCTGTGTATTGTCTGGGAGGTTTACGATCAAAATTTGGTCTGGGTCTCAGAGAATTTTGATGGGTGGGTGGTGATTGATAGTGAGAGGGTTGAGCGTTATAAGCTTGGTAAACAAGTGCTGGTTGAGAGTATCTAGGTGAGTTGGGTTGATATGTGAGAGGTTGAGAGGACTGGTAAATGGGAGGTGGATAGGAGGGTGTGGGTGCTTGGTAATTTGGGATAGGCTGATATGTAAGTGGAGGTGATGGGTAGGTGTGGTATTTTGGTGGTGATTTGGCTCCCTGTGCGACCATCACGGCACTTACATCTTTCTTCTTGGACGCACCACTAGTTTGTAAAGCCTTATTGGTGGCTTGCAATGCTTCAAGATTTGTAACCATACCATTCTTGATGCCTTTTTCTTTCTCCGAGTTTGATGATATCAGAGAACTTTTGACCCTCCATCAACATCAACCACTCGTAATATTAAGGATCCTGAGCCCGGACGAAGAATCTATTCATTTGCTCTTCTTCTAGGGCCGGCCTGACCTTTGCAGCTTCTGACCTCCAACGAGTAGCATACTCGCGGAATGTTTCGGTGGGTTTCTTCTT
>MU742030.1:17615-46087 GCA_026770625.1 Nicotiana glauca
GAGGGTCCTGATAACTCCTATCAATTACGAACCTAAGTTATATCTTCTAAAGGTATTACTCCCACTACATTTGTTATCTAAGAGGTCTTAACTACTCCCCATTATCCAAGAGGGTCCTGACAACTTCTAATTTAAAAATAGTTTTAACCTAAGGTATATCTACTGAAGGTACAACTTCCACTATATCTTGTTATCTAATCGGACCTTGAAACTACGTCCCATTATCCAGGATGGTCCTGAAAACTCCTAATTGAATCCTATCTTAAACATGCAAACTTTAAAACCAACTTATATTCCTGTGGGATATATTTATGCTAAATTATGCTACTCATGACTGTTTTGAAATTTAAGCTAAGTCCCATTTTCCAGGAGGGTCCTGAGAATTTATGGTCAAACCTGTTCTGGTGCTTGCTTTTCCCCTAATGAGAGTTTCCCCAATACCAACGAAAACTTTCTGCCCATGTTTCAATCAAAGAAAAATCTTGTCAGTTTAAAATGTGGTGGTTGGTTTGTGGCCTTGATCTTTGAGGGAGATTGCTCCTCCGCTTCCCAAGATGATTGATTTCCACTTGAAGACCTTGCTTGTTCATGGACTAACCCCTTTCTTTGTCGTCCTCATCACATAAAACACCCTTTTTCGTTCAGACCCCATATCCTCTATTTGCATTGCATGAACTAGCACCTCCCCAACCTTTGTGTCTCACATGAATCCCAAAGCATGTCCATTGCCCCCATTCCATTTATATGTTGTTCTTTCTTGCCCTAACCACCGGCCTTGGCCTTGAGGTCTGTTGTTCCTTCATTAGCCATGATAACTTTGATTTCTTTTTAGAAGATTTGTCATTGGAGTACCATCCTTTGTCAATCCTATCACAGGGAATTCTTTTGATATGTTTACCCTCGCCCTTCATTTGTTGTGTTGTTCGTATATCGAGCCTTTGTATTTCCCAAGGATCCCCAAAGCATATTGACTGTTGGCAACCCAATCATGTCTGATGTTATTTCCTGACTTATGACAATTTGATGTGCTGGCCAGATCCCATTTTGTGCAATTGGAAAGCTTGGTGGCAAATTTTGAAGTCATTTCTTTACTTGTTATGACCCGACAGACTCAAGAAGAGAGAGTAAAACAAGGTGGGAAGAATAGAGTGAAGGAAAATGGAAAGAGACAATTCCTAACAAGAAACCTACAGATTAGAAAACCATCAAATGTAGATACCGACTCTAGCGACCTTGACATGCACTTGCAGCCCATTCTGTATAGCAAATCTGATGTTCAACTCTTGTTGCACCTTTTGCCGTGAAACTGGTCTTCAATATTTCCCTTGCCCGATATGATCCATCATCCTTAGTCCACTCGTGGTGCCCGTAAGGTTTTCACCATTAAGCCTCTCTCATTTTGATTTTTCTCTCAACTCACTGTCGCCTTATGGTGCCCGCGAAGGTTTTCACCAATAAGACTCTCTCATTTTTATTTCTCTCAGCCTTCATTATCTTGGGGTACCCGTGAGGGTTTTCATCAACCAGACTCTCTCATTCTTTATTTCCTTGACTTGGACTGAAGTGTTGCCCCTGATATAATTCACCTCTACTCACTTGACTTGGTATATCTCAAAGACTGATCGGAAGGTCTTTCTTTGAACTGTAATGTGGCTTTTGGATGGGTTTTAGAAAGAAGGGTGTAGAGGCTCAAAATATTTCAACGTGGGTTCAAAATTACAACTTTCGGAATCATATTTATTGCAAAAACCGCAACTTCTGCCCCAGTTTCCTTCTTGGGGATTTTTTTGGATTTTTCTTTTGTTATGACTGAACCTCAGTGAGGCTGCCTACGTACCCTTTCGGGATCAAGTCAAACGTAATTCAGGCAACTACATTTTTTGTTGCGATCTTTCCTTCTTCCACTTTTCTTTTCCTTTATTTTCTTTTCCTTTCTTCTTTTCTTTCTTTTTCTTTTCTTTTCTCTTCTTTTCTCTTTTTTTTTTGTTTCTCCGCTCTCCTCCCCATTCGAACTTGCGAGTCTTATTATTGATTCCGAAAGAGGGATATACAAGAAAATAATCGAGGCTCAAAGGGGTAACAAAGGATAAAGTGTTTGGATAGCAGAATAAAATGCCTTCGTCATTCCAATCTTCAAAACCTACCAAGTACAAACTACGCAGTTAAAATCTGAGGAAAACACACAACTTCTTTTGATTGCACCAGAATTAATAACCATATTCACATATTTGCCTTCTACATTTGTCAACTACCCAACACCATTGGAAAACAACCTTAGTACCACGAACAACCCTTGTAGACTTAGGGGCAAACTTGCTTTTGATTTCAAACCGATGCGGCATGATGCATTTCAACAGTATTTCTTTATGTTCTATTTGCTCCCAGTTTCACTTAATTCGGGCTTCAACGTGTTTCAATATGTTCTGATTTCCCCCAAGTGCCCTTACATCTTCAACATTGTTTCATTGTTCCATTACTAAACTGATTTTTAAAATAGGCTGAGAATTATGCGTGCATGTCGTGTCACTAGAACCGGCATGAAAAGAATCGCAAAAGGAGAAGGGAAAAAAATGACTAAAAATGGTGGGAAACAGAGAATTGCATTAGACTGACAGTGAAAGAGTTTAAACAACAAAACAAGTAAACAGACTAGTTACAACCCTTGAACAGACCTAGACAGCACTAGACACGCTATTATGACTAGACAAAGCAAAGTGAAAAGATATAAGGGTTTGACTCACAAGTCAATATCCGAATAACCCTGAAATAATCCGGACAACAGAAATGACACCAAATTAAACCACCAAAACTCCGAGAGATGGAGCGTCTTCCCAATTACCAAGCAGGGCATCTTAGCCACTGAATTTCACACCAAGATTACTGGAACTTTCACAAGTCTTCATCACGTTGCTCTTAACAAACTGCTTTTGGGTTTCTTCTGCCGGCTCATTCTCACAATCAATCATTCCCACCATATGCGCCTCATTATGCACAGGAGATGGATTTTGGCCAGTGTTTATTGCATCTGGAATTTGCACGACAATATCGCCTGCATCAATAAGCTTCTGAATTTTATTTTTCAACTTCCAACATTTCTCTATGTCATGCCCCAGGGCACCTGAGCAGTATGCGCACCTCTGAGAAGGATCAAATTTCTTTGAAAGAGAGTTCGGCATTTTTACCTGAATCGACTCTAACATATCCAATGTCCTTAACCTCTGGAACAGACTGGCATATGATTCTCCCAATGGAGTGAGGGTTTTCTTCTTTCATAACCTCTCATTCTTCAATGCCTGATTGGGCCGAAAACCTGATCCGGGGTGTTTATGGTAAGCTCGTGGGGGTAGATGGGCATTTTGAGGAGCTGGGTATTGGGAATGTGATGGGCGACTTTGGGAGTTCTGTGGAGAGAAATAGCATCTGGGAGGGTCATCTAATGCACAAGGATAACCACGGGGATGATGTCGAGGCTGGAAGTGTTGATCAGGAAAACCTATCGGATTGTCTTTTCCGTTCCTCTTTCTTCTAACCAAGCTTACTGGTACGTTCTGAAAGGCCTCCGAACAACTCATGATTTTGCCTGACTTGATTCCTTCTTTTACTAGCTCCCCCATTTTTAACGCATCATTGAAAGGCTTTCCCAGGGCCGGGATCAAATGACTGTAGTAGGTGGGGTCCCTGGGCCTGTAGAAAAAACTTGACCATTTCTTCTTCGCCAATCGGAGAACTGACTCGAGCAGCTTGCTCCCTCCATCTAATCCCAAACTCATTAAATCTTTCTCCCGCCTCTTTTCCATTTTAGACAGTAAGGAGCGGTCTGGGGTAACACTCGATTTGCATTCAAAGTATCAGACAAAATCTTGAGCCATGTCACCCAATATAAGCCACTTATCGACATTTTGACGACTATGCCAGTCCAAAGCTGCCCCAGTTAGGCTTTTACTGAAATACGCCATCATCAAGTCATCTTTCTCTCCAACAATCCTCATTTCATTGCAATAGACCCTCGGGTGGGCCACCGGATCTCCACACCCATCATACAAGTTAAATTTTCGAACTTTGAACCCTGCGGGCAGGCGGGCATCATGTGGCACAATCAATTCTTTGCAAGTCATGCTAACCTGACCTCCTACTCTTTGCTTGTCCCTTAAGGACTGTTCTATGCTTTTCAACTTCATGTGTACCCGGTCTCGCCCTTCTCTTCCTGTAACCTTTTCATTTTCAGCATGAAGCTCATCCCGGGAGCTCCTCTTGTATGAATCAAGGACCTTGCGAGCAACCTCTGGGGGGTGATATTGGGCATTGTGAGCTTTGAGTGGGTATTCTTTGTTTGGGGTAGTGGATATGACATGAGGGTAATTTCGGGGAGAGGTAATTGGAGGATGAGGGATGGAGCTACCAGGGTGGTTGGAAAAGTTGTGATAAACGGGTGTATATGGAAAATATGGAGGATCATCTGGCATTGTGTTGGGAGTTTGGGTAAGGGCAGCATCTGGAAAAATCGGCGGTGGTGGGGGTGGTGCCTTCCCAGTCATCCAGGCCTGATACATGTCTGCCATGTGTTGTCTTAACATTCGTACCTCTTCAACCAACCCACTATTCTGTTCAACCAATTGCTTTCGGGTCCCGGTGTCAACCAACCCAGTTCTGTTATTGTCTGTCACTGCCTTTTGTCGTTTTATTGTAGAGAGGAGTTACCACTTTAAATACCACAAACCAACCACTTTTTTGCTATGAGTACAACAAAGTGAAGGCATCATGTTAGCGTTAGGGTATTTATCAGGTAATAATATCACATTGCGTGCAATGCACCTATCAACAATTAACGGTTCTAGAATGACTTCGAGGGTCATGAGGTCACTTGGCATCATCCCAATTTGTTCATTTCAACCTCTCTCCTTTCTTTGCTTCTCTAGCACTTGTTTGTTCGCTCATTTTGCTTAACCTTTTTCTTTTGTGATTATCACTCTTTTTCTTCCCTCTCATTTCTCACATCCCATGATTTCATCTCTTTTTTCCTCTTTTTTTTCCTTTTCCTTTAATAAATTAAAAAAATCGATTAGATCGAACCCTATGTAGGTTGCCTACGTATCATGACCCCGCATGAATCAGATCTTCGCGTAGTTCTGGAAGATCGAGAAAAAAGCAAACAAACTAAAAATTTCTCTTTTTTTTATTTAATGACTACTCCGATGAGAAAAGAGAAATAAAAGAAGCAAATCCTTTTTTTTTGGAATTTTCTAGACTTAATGTTTATGACCTATTCTAAACTCAAGATTAACGAGCATGTTTTTTCTATAATTTTTTTTTTTTCTTTTGAAACAAATACTCTATCCCAGAAGGAAAAAATATTTTTTGATTCTTTTTTTCTTTTGTTTGTTTTCTTTTTAAAGTAGGAAATCTAAAAAATAAACCACAGAAATATTATTTTGAATTTTCATTTGATATCCTGACGCAATATTTCGAAACAAACAATGCAAAAGATAAAACAAAATATTTTTTTTTGGATTTCAATTTTGATTATCTAAAGAAGAAATTCTAATGACAAACAACAGATAAAGTATTTTTATTATCTATGTACAATACCCTAAAGTTCTAATAAAAAGATTTTTTTTAAATTTTTCCACCAATTTCTCCAAGAAACACCTCAACAGAAAATCTTTTTGGATTTTGGAATTAACACCTTAAAGAAAACTTTTAAAGAAGTACTAAAAGAAAATTCTTTTTTTTTTTGAATTTTGGTCCTAATATGCTAACATAAAACTAATTTATTTTAAGTCCTAGATATTAATTGCCTAAAGGAAAAACAATCTCAAAATTTTTCATTTCTAGAATTATTACTCTAAAGAAAATTTATAACGGAAATATAAAATGCCGCATCTTTTTTTTTTTTTGGATTTTTGAGTTACAACTCATTTTTCAAATATAAAGCAGAAAATATAATAACAAAGACTTGACATTGCTATAAAAAACTAGAAAGTAAAAGACGACATAAAATGAAGAGCGGACTCAAAACATAAAAATAAAATAAATCTTCTTAAGCAACTCCTGAATCCAGTGGTCCTGCTCAAACTTTGGTAAATAAATCCAAACTTGTGTGAAAAAACTTAAACCAACAATAGGTGAGATAGTAACACTCCCTATTAAACACATGCAAGACATGACTAAGACTATTTTTCAAAATGACTTATTTAGCCAAAAGGTGGCTAGAAGTGTAAATTTGGCTAAAACCCCGCAAAGCCGAGAACCCAAGATTTACTAGGAATACCAGACCCTATGTGGGTTGCCTACGTATCACGCCCCGAAAGACAAGAATCAAACCGGCGTAGTTCAGGCAAATTAACGAACTACTTTAAAACTAGACTCCTTTTTTTTATTTTCAATTTTGGCATTTCATAAGCAAAAAGCAAGACTTTTTTTTTCATTTTCATTTTTCATGGCAAGACAAACTATTTTCCTTTTCTATTTTTGAAAACAAGACAAAATAACGCTTTTTTTTTCATTTTCAACAAAAATAAAACAACCTATTTTTCCCAAACTAAAATAAAGACTCTTTTTCTTTTTCTTTTTCTTTTTCTGCGAACAATTTCCAAAAATAAAGATTTTTTTTTTGTTTTCCTTTGCTTTTAGTAAAACAAACTATTAAAAACAACACATTTTTATTTTTTCATTTTTTTTTCGGCAGAGTTTTGACAGCATTTGGGCATTGGTTTTTCTAAAAACTAAACAATTAATTTTTTACACTCCTATTTCTCTCTTTTTTCTCTTTTTCTCAATTTTTGCAAAAAAATTTCGATGTTCAAAAGCCGGTCAGCATGCGGGACCGAGACAAATAATTGTAACACGTAAAATGCATCATGGTGGTCGTTTCATTTCCGGTTACCTGTCCTAGACGGACCCAACCCCTGTGTTGAGTCCCCTAAGTCATATGCACGTGATGCAAATAAGCGCTCCTACTAGGGATCCGGCATGAAGTCAAGTTATTCTAGGTTCAAAACCTCGGTATGTGTTCTAGACTGTGTACCCGAGCGGACAACTCGAGTCGAGGAGGGGGCTACGTACTGGGAACCAAAAGGTCATCCGGCTTAGTAACTTGTCCGGCCTCTTTCTTATTTCAAGGTATTGACACTAACAGAATAGGGAGTCTCAACCAGTAAGCACATTCTCGGAGGTGAGAAGAGAAGGGTTTTCCGCACAGTTATATACAGATAAGATAATATCAAAGCGGTAAACATTTAGACATTAATCATGAACATATAGGGAAATAAGATACAAACAAATACAATAATTATTTCGAGCTGGAATTCTTAAACCCTGAATCGAAGTTCTGGGTTGGATATCCCCAGCAGAGTCGCCAGAGCTGTCACACCTCCTTTTTATGAGCTTTACTACTACACCCCGAGAAGGGATATAATAAAGGAAGGAGTTTTTCTAATTTAAGGACAGTTGGAACGGGATAAATTTATTAAACTTCAGAGTCGCCACTTGGGAGATTAATGGTGTCCCGAGTCACCAGTTGAATCTGAACCGAGGAAAGTTTGACTTTGTTAACAGTCCGCGAACCAGAAATCCAAATAAGGAATTCTGTTAATCCGGGATAAAGTATTAGGCATTCCCGGATTCCGTGGTTTTAGCACGGTCACTCAGCTGTTGTATTTGTTTTATCTGATTTTCATATATATTCCATTTTTATGTGCTTTTATTAATAATCTGCTTTTATTGTTGAATTTTATTTGAATTGCAAAGTCGTGAAAATGTATCTCGAACCACGTCGTACCAGTACGCCCGTGGTTGTCAACACATTTCGACTCCGTTGAGATTTGGATTTGGGTCACATAAATGTGCACCCGTATTTAGGAAAGTAATATTTAAAGTACGCGCCTAAAGTAACTACGCGTTTATTATCTTTGAGGAAAACCGTGAAATTCGCTAAATGGTTCACCCAGATTCTAAGTATTTTTATAGCAATTATTGAGGGCCCCGCATTTTGTATTTCATTTGGCGAGGCTCGTCTCATCATTTTAATAAAAAAGCCAACCTAAAAGTGACTACAATTTTCTATTTTTATTTGTCTCTAATAATAAAGAAAAAAGCCCTAACTAATTAATATTGTTAAGAACTACTATAGTTGGTGTCTATGGGTTCATACAGATTCAAATCCTCATTCAGCTTGGGCCTGGGGTACAGCTCGTAGCCCTTCACAGGCGTGGGCCCCAGGTCCAAACGAATACAATATTAACACAGGACCCGAGCTGTCTTGTTCAAACATCAAGGCCCAAATTGCCTAAGGGTAGGCTACCAGTCCCTTTTCGTCAAACCAAACCACAATCTCAATTTAATTAAACTAGAACTTACTGAAATTTACTCAAGCTACTTCAAACATACTCACAATTCGTAACAAGTGAAAATCAGGCACGTTTACTTAATTGAACAAGACACTACTCGTTTCGAATTCAGATTCATACCCAGACTTGGGGATAAACAAACGCATCACAACAGTGTTCAGTTCAAATCAGTTAAGATATTGGCCTTAGATCAATTTTACATATACATTCAACTCGTGTGGCCCTTGAGAAACCAATGCCCTGCTTTTCCAATTTTGACAATTAATTGACCAACCCTTATAACACTTATTTTGCAGACTAAATCTGGAAGCGAATCAATAGAGGATTAACATGTTTGAGTTACTGAAACCATTATTAATTTCCATCATTGACTAACTTCTTATTCTGCGTTTGACTACTATATTAGAAAAGCCCAAAACTAAAACAGATTCAAACTAGCATTAATTGCTGCGGTGAAACAAACCAAAACTAACAAATTAAAACTGGTAAACTAATACACTGAAGATGGAAACCATTACTGAATGTTTTTCCTGAATTGCTTTTGAACTAATGTACGAAAAAGCTAACAGGATACTAACTACAATCAACGTGAACTGTGCTACTAACCTAACAGGATGTCGAAAGCTCATACAAATCTGAGAATTATCAGTTTATACAGTCCATTACAAATAAATTAAAGTGACGAATTCATCAAACAAATTATAGAACTAACTACAGTTTAATGAACCAGTAAAGCATTAAAAACAACAAGTATCAATAAGAAGCTGCATTTCCATTTCAGTGGAGTAACTACATCAGATAGAATCCAGAAGGTGTACTAATTTGACCTCGAACCCAGACCTTTGAACTTGGATTTGATATCCACTCGATTGACTTCCGATACAGCTTCTAGATAATATTATGTGCTCATTTTTGACAAAACAAGCACGTAACATTATCTGGAACCGCATAAGAACAGATGTAGTTGAAAACCTAGATCAGAGACATGAAGATTTGAAGGCGGATTTGAAGGGTTTTGGGTTGGGATTTGGGTAGAAGGTCGGGGAGACTGTATGGTATCAGTTTGGGAGATATCGCCGCCGTGGACAGCGGAGACGGCGATGATAAAATTTGATATTCGAGCGGACCTGGTGAGATTCGAGGTAAGCTGATATGATATTCATGACGAGGGCTTTGAGGTGGTCTAGGGGTGTAATTTTGGTAGTGATTGGCGTTAAAGACGTTCACCGGCAGTGAAAACCCCGGCGGAGATACGGTGGAACCCTAGTGATATGGAGGCGGTGTAATAGAAGGAAGGGAGGGGTACGAGGAAGAATTTGTTTGTCTTTAGGGTTTGTATATTTTTAAGACAGTTATATCTAATATGGAGGATCTAAAGGGGACCGTCGGATGAGAATCAACGGATGGCCAAGATTGGTTGACGCTAGGCACGGCGTCGTTTTGAGAGTTAATTTTCGGACTGGGTTAGGGTTGGTTTGGGCTAGGGCGATTTTGCTTGGGTTGGTCAATTGGGCTGGTATATTGCTGGTTTTACTACAATTATTGTATTAGCCCAAACTACTTGTAATTGTTTTGTATTTTTGTACTTTGTACTTTCTTTTATATTTTGTTATTTATTTTCTTTTGTAGTTTCTGATTTTGCTAATTTTAAAACTAATTAATTTCTATTTTTATGGTAAATTTCAATTAAAAACATAAAATGCTATTTTGATTTTTCTTTAATTTATTCTCAAAAATATATTAATACTAAAATTAAATCCTAAAGCACATCCATATATTTTTTGAATACTTTTTGTGAATTATTATGCAACTAATTAACACAAAAATGCCACAAATATCAAAAATTAAAAAAAAATTATTTTGTTTGGATTTTTAGGAATAATTTGCTTAGGGCAAAATTCATGTGCTCACAACACTTCCTAAGAATAAAATCTGCAAACACTGTGGTAAGACTGGTCACTTCAAAAGTGAATGTAATGCAAAAGAAAAGGCCAGTCAAAAGTACAAAACCTTTGTTCAAGGGAAAAATAGGCAACCAGGATGGGCTAAAAAGAATTTAATTCACCCTTTTTCATATATAACGGGACCCAAACTAGTTTGGATTCCTATGACTAACCCTTGATTTTCTCTTGCAGGTCAAAGTGAAGGGGACAACCAATTATGGTACATGGATAGTGGCTGCTCAAAGCATATGACTGGAAGCAAGAACTAATTCCTTTCACTTAAGGACCTCAAAGTAGGTAATGTATCCTTTAGAAATGGTAAGAAAAGTTAGATCATTGGGGTTGGAAAGGTAGGTAAGATAGACTCACATTCCATTGATAATGTCTACTTGATAGACGACTTGAAATATAGTCTAATTAGTGTATCACAACTGTGTGATAGAGGTAACTTGGTAGCATTCACCTCTACCAAATATTTTATGATAAATCTTACCACTGACAAGATTGTTTTGTAGGGAAAAAGAGTAAACAATATATACATTGTAGATCTATCCACTCTTTCAGAAAATAAACTCACTTTCTTAAATGTGTTGGACAATGATCCCCTCCTTTAGCACAAAAGACTTGGACATGCAAGTCTAAGTCAACTCAACATATTAGTCTCCAAGGACCTGGTGATAGGGCTGCCTAACATCAAGCTTAAGGAAGACAAAGTTTGAGAGGCTTGTGCAAGGGGGAAGCAGGTAAAATCCTCTTTTAAAAGAAAGAAAGTGGTAAGAACGACCAGGTCGAGGAAACTGGTTCATATGGATCTCTATGGTCCAATGAGAACATTAAGCAGAGGTGGTAAACAAATATGTGATGGTGTTTATTGATAATTACTCTTGGTTTACTTGGACATTGTATATAATATTTAAGGATGAAGCATTTGACATGTTTATTGCCTTTGTTAGAAAAAGTCAGAAACAACTAGGTAATCAAAAGAACTATGTGTATAGAAGAAAGTGTATATGTAGTTTTTGATAAAACTAACATTCTTTCTGAGAGACAGGAATATAAATATGATGTTATTGGGTTGGTAAAAGATTAAATGAAGTCACAACCCAAGTTGAAGCTGCACCAGAAGAATGAACAGGTGATGGAATAGGTTTTTCTATCCAGGGAAACCTGACAGGGGGAACTGAACAAAGAAGAACTGAATCTAATCCCCAAATGGAACCAGTCCATTAGCATGTTCCTCAGCAACAGAACATAGGAGAAATATCAAACAGAAATCTGTTTGTTGTGAAACCTTACAAGTATCAAAGTTCTTATCATATTGAAAATATAATTATTGATCCAACCTCTTGAATTAAAACTAGATCACAATTAAAGAATCCGTGTGCTTTTGATATTTTCTTATCTCTTATTGAACCTAAAAATGTTCTTGAGGCTTTGCATGATGCAGATTGGGTGAATGCAATGCAAGATGAACTCAATTAGTTTGAAAGAAGTCAAGTTTGGCATCTAGTTCCAAGATTCAAGGACAGATCAGTAATTGGCACTGAATGGGTCTACAAAAACAAACTTGGTGAAGATGGAACTGTTACAAGGAACAAGGCAAGATTGGTGGTTCAAGTTTATAGCTAGGAGGAAGATGAGACCTTTGCTTCAGTTTCAAGATTAGAAGTAATAAGACTCCTCATAGCCTGTAGCACACATGGAATTTACTCTTCACCAGATGGATGTCAAAAGTGCTTTCCTAAATGGATACTTAAAGGAAGAAGTGTTTGTCAAACAACCTCCAGGGTTTGAGATCAAGGAGTGTCCAGATCATGTATACAAACTAGACAAGGCTCTCTATGGACTCAAGCAGGCTCCTAGAGCATGGTATGAACAACTATCCAAATTCCTGCTTGAACATGGCTACAAGAGAGGTAAAATTAACAACACTCTATTCTTGAGGGGAAAAGGTGAGGAACTTCTTCTAGTACAAATATATGTTGATGAAATAATTTTAGGGGCAACCACTGAAAAACTAAGTAAGGAATTTTCTAAACTTATGGGGAGTGAATTTGAAATGAGTATGATGAGTGAGCTTAATTTCTTCTTAGGCTTACAAATTAAACTAAACTCAAATGGAACCATGATCCATCAGTAGAAATATGCAAAATAGTTGATTAAGAAGTTTTAAATGGAACAATTAAAGGAAATAGACACTCATATTGCAACATTAACAAAATTGGACATAGATGAACCTGGTTCATCTGTTGATCAGAAGTTGTATAGGGGTATGATTGGTTCACTTTTGTATCTTACTACTAGCAGACCTGACATTATTTTCAATGTATGGCTTTGTGCTTGATTTCAAGCAAATCCAAATGAATCCCACTTGATTGTTGTCAAGAGAATATTGATATACTTGAAAGGCACTACTGACCTTTTGTCTTTTGTATCCAAAAGATAGTAACTTTAACCTAGTGGAATATGCTAATGATGACTATGTAGGTTTCCTTATGGATAGGAAGAGCACCTCAAGTATGGCACATTTCCTTGGTTCATGTATTATGTCATGGGCTACTAAGAAGCAAAATTTAGTGGCCTTATCCACGGTTGAAGTTGATTATGTTGTTGTTGCTTCCTGTTATGCTCAATTGTTGTGGATCAAACAACAATTGATGGATTTTGGTTTTGTAGTTGGTTGTATCCCTATTTTATGTAATAACACTAGTGCTATTAGTATGACTAAGAACCCGGTTCATCATAAGATAACTAAGCACATAGATGATAGATATCATTTTTTGAGGGACAACTATGAGAAAGGACTGATTATTATAGAATTTTGTGCTACTAATAAACAGATTGCTGACATCTTCACAAAAGCACTATGGAGGGAGTACTTTGAAAGGAACAAGTTAGAATTAGGGATGATTAAGATCACCTAATGGGACCAGTTTAGAATGCACAATATAAAAAATGAAAATAAAAATTTGGTTAGAGAATGTGGAACTTATGTAAATATTTAGATTAATATTTGCACAGTCTCATATGTAAATAGTATACTTCTGTAACATGTGTTGATATGAATCATTGATCTCTAACAAAATTTTCTTTATTTTGGTAAATTGAAGCATGATCAAGAAAATTCTTAGTGAAGAACCTGGTTCATCTAAATAATGAGGTATATTTTCTACATTCTGCACAATTAGATATATTAATATTTAATTCATGATCAGAGTCCTACCTATGTTCAAAAATTTCAGAATAACCTATCCTTCTAAAAGTTTGAACTAGTTCCGTCTTTATTAGAATCCTCACCGCATAAAATGCCTATAATCTAGGGAAGCTTAACCGCTCATTCAACCTGAAATTTCAGGTTGATTGGACTTTTAATTGACTACAAAAAGCTATCATTAGTAATTAATTAACCATCTCTCTTTAAAAACCATCATCACCATCATTTCCACTCTTATCATTCCCTAAAACCGTCAATTTTCTTTCGTTCTCTAAGTTTCTCACTTCCAAAAACCCAATTCAAAGATCCTCTTCCAAAATTAGCAAAGATGTATAACCCCCAAGATAACCCAAGAACTCCTCCACAAACTACCCCTCTAATTCCTCCAACCCTCTTCAACCCACCACAAGCCCCAACCTAGGAGAAGGCGAGTGAAGATATTTGCTCGCAAAATTGTGGCTACAGGTGCACTTTCAAAGAAATTGAACGAAAATTTAATGGCTAGCCAAGCCCAAAAGCCCTCAACACTACAAAAACTACCAAGAAAAGGAAGGCTTCTTCTCAAACAACTACTGAGATTTCTCTACTAAAAGGAAGGGCCACAAGAACTAAGTTGAAGCAGAGTGATGAGGAGTTACAAAAGAATATGGCAGACAGCAAGAAGAAAAGAATGGAAAAGGGGAAAGCTAAGGTTACAGAGCCTGTTGAGGCTGTTGATGTGGATGTGATGGACCCAGTCCATCAAGATAAACATGTGCCCGTGGATGGGGAGGTTCAGACTCCTAAGCCAATGAAAACCAAGACTTCTTCAAAGAAGTTTTCATCTGTTTCCAAGGCTGTTAAACCTTCTTCCTTGGCTAAAAGAACAAGGTCTGCTATGAAGGCCAAGCAAGTTAAGATTACTGAAGAAGAAGATTGGAGTGGTGAAGAAGAAGGTGAATCTGACTATGAACAAGATAAGTTCTCCAAGTTTGGCAAAAGAAAAATCTTGAAGGATAAACTTTTGAAGGATTTGGTGGAACTAGGGATGGTTCGATTGGTTGATGCTCTAGCTGCTCAGGGCTGGAAGGACATGCTCCTTAAGTTGGATGGCAGGCTAGCAAGGAATGAGATTATTGAGTTCATGGAAAATGCAGAGGTCAAGGATGGCAGAGTTACCAGTCAGGTGAAAGGGGTTCAATTGACGTTTGATGCAAAAGAGGTGGGTAAGATCCTAGACATCCCGTTTAAAGGGTATGATGACTACACAAAGCAAAGATGGCTAAGTCTGGACTCTCTTCCTACTGCCCTTGCAATCACTAGGAACTTATATGATTTCACAGAAGTGAATGAGGCCAAGGTTATGCATCAGAGTAAAATAAAGCCATGCCATCAAGTCTTGTTTGAATTTTACAACAAGTGTTTGTTGCCTAGTGTCGACGCCCACTTTTTCCCTAAAGAGCGAAATTGGGTTCACGACATTTGGGAGGAAAACTCTTTTCCCACTTTGAGAATTGGGTTTTGAGAGTTTGGAGAGTCGCCACCAAATTATTATAGTGTATTAGGACACTTTAAAATAAATAAAGATAGAAAACCAGAGTTAGGGTAAGGGCTTGAAATTATCTCGAGGGGAAGGTGTTAGGCACCCATCAAGATCCACTAGTGTGGTTCCCATCCATACTACAATTGTGACTTTAAATGCAAGTAAACAGATAAACAAACAAGCATTGCAAACATTGAAAGTGGTTACAAATAAGAATGTGAAAAGGATTTAGAAGTGCTGAAATTTGGAAGGAAATAGTTTTTGTGATTAAAGAAGAGATACAAGTAAAGGAAAGGGGTTAAATAATTGGAACAAGTAACTTGAAAGAAGTACAAGGAATGGAAGTTGAAGACTGGACAGCTTTTAAAAATTCTGAAAAATTATTAAACTAATAAAGGGGAAAGGGGGGTCCTAGGTTTATACATTACATGGATCATTCTCACAACGCTGGCACCTGATTGTGTACATAGAGTTATTGTGTAATCATCATCTCCATGTCAACCCTCCTCACCCTGTTAAGGTATTGGAGTGTGGAATGGTATCGTTTGCCTATTGCATGCTACTACCCATCCCAAACTATCAGTCCCGGGGTATTAGGACTTCTAATCCTAAAAGGTGAAGATAGGGATGAGGCCTTTATGGAGTTTAAAGGACAAAAATTCTAATCGACATACAAAAAAGCAAGTAACAAGAAGGGGGAATGAACAAACAAACAGGCAAGGCTCATATAAACCCCATAAATTAGATAACATATAGTTTGGCATGTCTTTACACATACTGGTTTGGTTTTTAAAAATTAAAAATTAAGCAGCGAGATTGGTTTAATACATACGTTTAGACAGAAAGTCTTCATTGGGCAACTTAGATCCAATTGTCAGGAATTAAAGTATTTTAAACAATTTATTCAAAAAGTACTGATTTTAGAAAAGAAATGAATGGACTAATGCAGTAGAGTTAAAGGAGAAAATAAAGATTGTTTGCGTAAAACACAGGAGAGTTGTGAAAGAGTTCCAGAAAGTGAGAATATTTTAAGGGAAAGATGAGTTGCAGGACTGTTTTTGAAAGACATTTTCAGGGACCGAGTAAAAAATTTAGGCAGAAGATTTAAAAGAGTTGTTTCTGAAGAAATATGCAGACTTGAGGAGTAAAAAACATACTGGTTTATGAGAATTTTGTTGAAAACATGACATTAAAACATTAAAGACCGGTTGACAGAACGTTATTGCTTAAGACGAATCAGGCGAGTTTGAGACGAATTCCTATAGGCATGATATCTACATTTTGATTTTAAGACCTATTGTTGAACTGATGAAAGTGTGATTGTTTGATTACCCTACGGTTTGCCTAACGCATATGCACTTCCTATAGGCATGGTTTCTATATGCAACTGATTACATGAATATTAAGTCCTATAGGCAGGATTTCTAATGACTTGCAATATGATTAAGCGTTAAACCCTATAGGCATGGCATCTAGGTGACTGAATTAAAATGTTAAACAGACCTATAGGCAGGATGCCTAGTAAGGAAATTAAAGTCCAAAAGACATGATATCTACCCTTTTATTGATGCAAGAAAGTAAACCCCTCCCACACCCTTTCACTAATTCCCCAAGTTCTTTTATACAAATTATTACAGAACCAGAAAAGAGGAAAGAAAATATAAAATACATCAAAATTATAGCTAGATCCGAGAAGCCTAATTCAATCTTAATTTCCACTAACATGCGTTTAACCAATTCCGGGATCTAGATTTCCAAAGCCTTCTCTTATCCAAAGTGTTTCAGAGTTCCAAGGAGCCTCAAGGGCTCCAGGCAGTTCTTACACTCTGGATAACAATTAGAACAGAATAGTGCAGTGTGGAATGGTCAGCCCTCAGGCATAAATGTTCAGAGGGCTCCAGGGTCCCAAAGCATGGCTTACCAAAGGGGGGCAGAACTTAGAACTACGAATAAGTGCAAAGTGAGAGAGGGATTAGGGAACCATAGCAAATGGTAGTCATACCCAGCCATGGGTGTAGACTGGCACACCCCTAACCAGTTGCTTGATCCAAACAAATTAAAAGCAGACCTTAGAGGTCAGACCTGAGTCTGGATGGTGATTAGGACACCACTAGACTTGAGTCAAGGAACAACACATAAGAGGGAGAAGGGAAGTGGGAATTGATTGAGTTAGAGGTTCAAAGGAACCTAGTTTAGAGTCATAGACAGCAATGTGAAGTGCTGCTATGTCTTGAACTACAACTCACACAAAAAAAGGGTAAAGGGAATGAGAGTTCACATAAGCATATTATTTGGCAGAAACATAAGGAAAGAAAGCATAAAAGACTAGGAAATAAACACATGGTGACGGAAAGCATAGCAGACCTAGAGGTAAACACATAGTGAAGAGGGCATTATTTAACTAGAACATACCAGTTGCAAAATAATGAAAACAACAGAATAGTAGAGTAAACAAACAGTAGAAATTAGCAGGAGCAGACTTCAAGTTTGCAGTAGAACACTTGAGAGTTCAAGAGAACTCGGGAATTTATCAGAAGGTAAAAGGAGAGTAGAGAACAGAGTGCTTTATGCTATCAGTAAGAGAAGCAATTTGCTTGTGAGAGATTTCAATGCAGAAGAGTTGTATTTTCGAATGTAGAAAACAGTTGTGTAAGCATGTGTGAAAGTAATGAATTGTGAGTGTAAGCCTGTTTAGTGCAGAGAAGCTGTGTTTTTTTTTAAAATGTAAAGGGGTAGCCTCTTTTATAGTGCAGAAAGCAGGTAAGAAGAAGGTAAGAAATAATTTGAAAATCAATCACAAAGATTTCCCTTCAGCCAAGGGATTGATTTCGAGCGGGTATGATAAATAAGGAAGGGGAATAATTTGAAAACATTTTCCAGAGTAGCGTAATAGGGGCAAATACACAGGACATTATTTAAGGGAAATAGTTCGATAGTACACGGTTTGGACCAAATAAGGAAAGACAATCAATTAGCAGTCAGTAAAATTAGGGCTTGAGTCTTAGCTCGAATGAATCCTGCCAGGAAAGGTGAAGAGAAACTTAATTTAAAGAAAATCATCAACAATCAATCAAACCCTTTTGAAAAGGGACTCAGAATCAATCATAGGCTGGCCAAAGGCCTTTTGAAAAGGAGAATTTGTCATATAAAAAGCATACAGATATGCACAAATAAGATAACATTGTATATAAAAAATCCAGGATTATAACAAAAGGTCGAGTCTAATTCATAGACTCTGAATGAGTTCAAGAGAGAACCCTAGGGTTCTAACATAGAACCCTAGTCCGAACACCAGCTCAAACATGTCAAAAACCCTAAATCCTAGGGTCTCTAAGGGAGAGGAGGAGGTGAGCCATTGAAATGGACTCAAAGGTCTCTTTTAGAGACTTGCGCGAAAATAAACATAGAGAACAGTAGGAAACACATACAATAGAAATCATGTAAGAAAATATGGCAGAGACGGTCATGCGAGTTTAGTCTAAAGGCAGAGGAAAATATAAAGTATAAAAAAAGGAACAGAAAAATCAAGTTCATGCGTAGTATAGAAGAAACACATGAGATAAACACAGATGAAACACACATAAAGAAAAGAGAAAAAGAATCAGAAAGTTTTTCTAGAAACCCTAGTTCTGAAAATCGAATAATTTCAAAAGAAAAATTGGGAAAACCCCTGAAACATCGAATATAGCATAGATCTAAGGGAAAACAAACAGGAAAACCTCGAATGGCTTTAGGACTTCTCAAAAACCCTAGAAACGAGAAGGCTTGGAAGAGGTCTGGTCTGGAGTCGATCTGAGCCATAGCTAGGCTCTTAAGGCTTGAATATGTCGGAACGGGGCCGGAGAGGCCATAGAACCTCAGATCTGTGGAGGATCTGCTCGAAAACCATCGAGGTTGAACCTCGAAATCTTCAACAAACATGACTTAGGAGTGAAGGAGAGTGAGCACAGGCCGTCCATGGCCTGAGAAGCCATGGGCTCCGGTGAGATTGATTGGAGAAGACGAAGGAAACGATTAGGGCTTTTCGAGTGTTTGAGAGGATTTCAGAGAGAGAGAGAGAGAGAGAGAGAGAGAGAGAGAGAGAGAGTGAGTTTGAGGGCACCGGTCGAAGAGGAAATGAGGGTTAGGGTTAGGTCGTGTATAATTAAAAAGGAAAGAATGATTTGTGTTCGTTGATCAAAAGGATCAACAACCTGGATTTAAAAAGATTTCGGGCGAGTTTAGGCAATTGGGTTAGGGGTAAGAATGGGGCTGGTCCAATTTGGGTTTGAAATTGGCTGAAATTGAAATGGGAATGTGGTTAAAATTGAAATGAATTGAGGCTACAATTGAAATAGCTAGTTTTCCTGTTTTATATTTATAAAAATAATAAAATGATTAAAATAACAAATTAAAGGCACTGAGTCAATAAATAATATGTAAATATTAATTTAAAAATATTGGGATCAATTTGTATTTATAAAAAATGATATTAAATCTTAAAGAGGCTAGTATTGCAATTACATGCAATTTAGTTTTAAAATACCAAACGAATTTGTAAAAATATGCAAAAAAATCATGTTAACTATATTTTGATGTAAATATAAGAATAAAATAAATTATTCTCCAAAATGGAAAGTTTGGGAATAATTATTGAATTTTATGGTGCAAAAATAGGCCATAAATTGGTTTAAAAAATCATTAAAACTGCCAAACCCCTTAGGTGTGCTTATATATGCACATATATATTATTTTGAAAGTATTTTGGGTATATAAAAAATACATAGGGAAAAATTGGGTATCAACAGCTGCCCCTCTTTATCCCAGGAGGATGAAAGAGTTATCGGGTAAAGATATGATGACTAATTTTGACCGGAAGCGGC
This sequence comes from Nicotiana glauca, assembly GCA_026770625.1. Taxonomy (NCBI): domain Eukaryota; kingdom Viridiplantae; phylum Streptophyta; class Magnoliopsida; order Solanales; family Solanaceae; genus Nicotiana; species Nicotiana glauca. The sequence goes on from MU742030.1 coordinate 37,502, forward strand.
GTTTTGAAAAGAATTTGACCGAGCTCTGGTTTCTGAGCTGCCTACATATCCCTAGTCTTACAGGAATCAGGTCGTATGAAGTTCAGGAACCGTTGACGGAACATGCCGACGGAGGTTTGAAAGGACGGACGCGACGCTCGGAAACAAAAGGCATTTTGAAGTTGATCGATTGCGAGAATCGGAACAGAGTCGCTCCTGCTGAGACGGCCATTGCTAGCCGGTGTACCTTCAAGTGAGAAATACAGGTGTATATTGTGCATAAACTTAAACATGATGCAAGTTCCCATCGGACCATGAATGTTGTCTTTGGACGGTTAGGATGACGTCCTCAGACCATGATGTCATGGGCCATAAAGCGTAAAATTGAAGGATTCGCAGGCTATGAAATGAGGTTCTCAGGCTACGATAATGGTGCCTCCGAACCATGATGCCTTTGAAATAATGATGGGCAAGATATAAAGTGGTATCCTTAGGCCATGGCATGGTGTTCTCGGGCTATGAAGATGGTGGAATAATGATGCCTTTGGATAGTTTGGCGATATTTCAGCCCATGAAATGCAATATTTGGCGGTATTTCAGCCGACGCAAAAGCGTAAATGGAAATATTTCCGCCGATAGAAAAATTTAAATGCAGTGCGGCGATATTCCAGCCGATATGATAAGTAAAATGGCAATATTTCATCCGAAAGAAAATTTTAAATGTAGTGCGGCGATATTCCAACCGATATGATAAGTAAAATAGCGATATTTCAGCCGATTTGCAAGATGTGAATGAAAGTGGCGGTATTTCAGCCATGCAAGAAAGATAAAGTGGCGGTATTTTAGCCATGCAAGTGGAGGTAGAGCCTAACCTCAGAAGGTAGAAAGGGTAGCCTTATGCAGATAATGCAGGATAGAGACAACGCTTAGTCTCAGAAGATAGAAAGATATCATTATGCAATGCAGATAATGCAGATGGAGACAACGCTTAGTCTCGGAAGGCAGAAAGGTAGCCTTATGCCATACAGGAAATGCATATGGAGACAACGCTTAGTCTCGGAAGGCAGGAAGGTAGCCTTATGCAGATGATGCTAAATGGAGACAACGCTTAATCTCGGAAGGCAGGAAGGTAGCCTTATGCAATGCAGATAATGCATATGGAGAAAAACGCTTAGTCTCGGAAGGCAGAAAGGTAGCCTTATGCAATGCAGATAATGCAGATGGAGACAATGCTTAGTCGCAGAAGGCAGGAAGGTAGCCTTATGCAATGATGCTAAATGGAGACAACGCTTAGTCTCGGAAGGTAGAAAGATAACCTTATGCAATGCAGGAAATGCAGATGGTAGTAAAGATTCTTAGCTGATTGCTGGTAACTGATTGTGATGTTGCGGCTGCTGGGGAACATTGCGCGCGAGTAGCAAATGCGAATGGGTGCACCGATTTAATGTGATTGCGTGACATGTCTAGTAACTTTGTGACTTGGGTGCCTGCATCCAAAGAAAAATCATGATTTTTGTAACGGGGGGAAAGGTTAGTTTGTTTTCCCGTGGACTCCGACGTTGCGTATCATTGGGGTAGCGTTGCTAAACAGCAGCTATCATAGTTATGCATGATTTAACAAATATAACGTAAGTAGAAAATAGTTTTGTTTAAATGAACCAACGATTGCGACGTGGTTCAAACATTGCAACCTCTCTTGCTCCAAAATTTTGAGGGTCCACCTCAAAATTCTGCCCTAGTTTACTAGGCTAGTACTTCTGATGGCTGCGCTGAATGGCTGAAGAATCAACTTTGGAATTTTGAGGGTCCTCCTCAAAATTCTACCCCAATTTACTGAGGTGACATCCCTGGCAATGAGTGGCTGAAGATTAGCTTCGTAATTTTGAGGGTCCTCCTCAAAATTCTGCCCCAGTTCCAATAATAGTGGGGAAATGAGATTTTCATTAAATTGTGACCGAACCCATAGGGCTGCCTACGTATCCCTTCTTAAATAAGAATCAGATCAGGCGTAGTTCAAATTTATCATAAAGAAATCATAGATTGTTACACATAGTATCGTTTCATTGCATCTGAGTTGATTGGCTTCGGCGAGACTTCTCCGTCCATTTCTGCAAGAATAAGGGATCCTCCAGTTAGAACCCGGTGAATCATGTACGGACCTTGCCAGTTGGGAGAAAATTTCCCCTTGGCTTCATCTTGATGTGGGAATATCTTCTTCAACACCAACTGCCCTGGTGTAGACATCCTTGGCTTGACTCTTTTGTTGAAGGTTCTAGACATTCTGTTCTGATACAACTGACCGTGGCAAACTGCATTTATTCTTTTCGTATCTATAAGGGCTAATTGCTCGTAGCGATCTTTTACCCATTCTGCATCATCCAACTCTGCTTCTTGTATGATCCTTAGGGAGGGAATCTCTACCTCGGCGGGAATGACCACCTCTGTACCATAAGCATGTAGGGAGTTGCCCCGGTTGATGTGCGGATCCAATACTGCAAGGTAAAGTAAAAGAGGTCTTCCTGGCTCAGGAGGAACCAAGACTGGCGGCGTTGACAAGTACTCTTTTATTCTATCAAAGTATTTCTGACAATCGTCGGTCCACCTAGTAGTAGCGTCCTTCTTTAGCATTTTATAAATGGGTTCACAAATGACTGTGGACTGGGCTATGAACCGACTAATATAGTCATCAAGTCCTTCTTGTTCTTTGGCGGTGGTAATTCTTGAACGGTTTTAACTTTTGATGGGTCCAATTCTATCCCTCGACAACTCACAATGAAACCCAGTAATTTCCCAGCAGGAACCCCGAATGCACACTTGGCGGGATTCAATTTCAGATTGTACCTCCTTAATCTGTTGAAGAATTTTCTCAAATCTTCCCTATGATCAGCGGCTTTCTTGGATTTGATGATGACATCGTCCATATATACCTTGATCTCTTTGTGTATCATGTCATGAAAGATAGTAATCATGGCTCTCATGTAGGTGGCGCCAGCATTCTTCAACCCAAATGGCATCATTTTGTAGCAATACATTCCCTATGGCGTGATGAAAGCCATTTTCTCTGCATCCTCCTCATCCATCCATATCTGATGATACCCAGCGAAACAATCAACAAAATACTGCAACTCATGCCTGGCACAATTGTCGATAAGAATGTGTATGTTTGGCAAGGGAAAGTCATCTTTGGGACTGCCCCGGTTGAGATCCCGGTAGTCGACACAGATTCTGACCTTCCCATCCTTCTTTGGTACTGGCACGATGTTGGCTAACCATTTTGGATATTCCACTACCTTGAGAACCTTGGCTTTGACCTGCTTAGTGACCTCTTCTTTAATTTTCAAACTCATATCGGGTTTGAACTTCCTGAGCTTCTGCTTTACCGGCGGACTGGGTGGATCTATTGGCAGTTTGTGAGCTACGATGGACGTGCTGAGGCCAGTCATATCATCATACGACCAGGCAAATACGTCCTGATATTCTTTCAAAAATTCTGTATATTCTTCCTTTTCTGATGGCGACAAGTGAACACTGATGCTAGTTTCTCTAACATACTCTGCATCTCCCAAATTAATGACCTCAGTTTCTTCCAGGTTGGACTTAGGTCTATTGTCAAAATTCTTAAATTCTCTAACGACCTCTTTGGGTATCTCGTCTTCTTCTGAGTCTATTTCCTTTTGTTGCGTTGTTTCATTGCAAGTCACAGTTGTTGGTTCATCGTCAAGATAAGTTGTAGTAAGCTGTATAAAATAGAGTAAATGATAGAGAAAATAATAAGTGAGATATATATGATAAACTGAAATGCTTTGTTTGAATCCATAATTGTTCGAAACATCGGAGCTCTTTTTGAAATAAAAGCAATGCGGAAAAAAAATCAACTAGTAAAGTATGCTAAAATGAGATGCATGGTGATTTTGTTTAGCCTCGCTACCCCGAAGCTTTCCGGGCCCTGGTGGTCCTAATTGACCAATTGCTGAGGCGGTCTCCTTTGCTTGCGGCTTGTATGGAAGGGCCTTCCTCCCTCTCCTCCTCAAAAAGAACACAACAGTCCATATCATCATTCTCTAGGAACAAATTCTTCATGGCTACCAATGTCTCATCTTTTTCGGACCCGCATATAGTATCTGCTGGCTAGAATGTTTGATCCAGGCTAGGTATCAGAAACTCCAATGGATAGTAGGGGCCGCGCCATGGTGGCGACCAATTCTGGAATTCCTTCCAAGTATAATCATACCCTAAGCCAAAGGTAGTGCCATGCTTCTTCAGTTTGATGGGCTTAGTGATCCCCTGAAGATTTTTACCGAGACCATTTCCAGTCTCGTACCCACACCAATTCAGGATTCTTTCAATCTTGTTGTCCCACCACTTGTCTTTGTCTACAGCGTTGACCCTTTCGATGTGGTGGTATTTTTCTCTGCCTATTCTCCTCCTGCCTCTGATCATTGGGATGGTCTGGCGACTATATATGGGATTACTACCATCGCTATGAATGATCACTTCCTGGTGATTCCATTCGAACTTTACCACCTGATGTAGGGTCGATGCTATGGCTCCAGCAGTGTGGATCCAGGGGCGTCCTAACAGCAGGTCGTAAGATGGCGTGACATCTATTACTTAGAAGTCGACGTCGAACCACGTTGGTCCCATTTGCAAGCACATTGATAGCCCCGTCTTTGATCTTGTGCAGGCCTTTTCCCAAAGTTCTGAGAGCTACAAGTGGGCATATGTGAGGTTGGATCCTCCATCGATCAGGACTCTTGTGATGAAATAATCTTCGCATTGCACAGTGATGTGTAGTGCCTTGTTATGACCCAAACCCTCTGGTGGCAATTCGTCTTCGTGGAAGTTTATTTCGTGGCTTTCCAGCACTTTCCCCACCATATTCGCCATCTCTCCTCTGGTTATATTGCTGGGCACATAGGCTTCGCTCAGTATCTTCATTAAGGCATTCTTGTGAGCATCTGAACTTTGCAGAAGAGCCAGGATAGATATTTGTGCTGGTGTTTTGCTCAACTTTTCAGAGACCGAGTATTCCTTAGCCTGTATTTTCCTCCAAAGATTGCCCAGTTTCAATAGGACATCCCGGGGCTTGCTTATCGGACTCAGCTAGGTGCTCTGGGGTGTAGACTCTCCTTGTTCTAGTCATTCCTTGTGCGGCAATCATTTCTCATGTCTTTGTCTTTCCTTTCCTACTAGTTTCGGCAGTGTAAACCCATGGTATGGCATTTGAGTGGAATGGTGTCATGTCAGTCATTGCCATCGGAATAGTCACCCATGGTGGAAATACAGCAATTTCAAAGGGTGTCGGTGCCTTTGTAATCCCAAACTCAACTTCGATCAGCCCAGACGCCTTTGCAGAAGTAGGCACTTCAAATTCAAGTGGTACAGACATATTTACTTCGTCATCCTTGGAGGGCTGATTCTGTACAACAATTGAGTTAAGGGTAATTGCTGGCTTCTTTGGTTCATCCCCTTCAGCAATCAAACCTATCGACCTTTTAGGGTCCCAATCGTCCTCGATCTCAATCATATGAATGTCTCCGCCTTTATGGTCAGGCAGGGGGTTGTTACAAATATTAGGAGTGAGCTCCTTTGCTACGATGACCTTGTTGTCGATCAGAGTCTGAATCTTGTCTTTCAAGGAACGGCATTCGTCAAGGGTGTGCCCCTTCATGCCGGAGTGATACGCACAGNCGGTTGAGAGTATCTAGGTAAAGTGGGTTGATATGTGAGAGGTGGAGTAGTTTGGTAAACAGGAGGTGGATAGGAGGGTGCAAGTGCTTGGTAATTTGGGATAGGCTGATATGTAAGTGGAGGTGATGGGTAGGTGTGGTATTTTGGTGGTGATTTGGCTCTCTGTGTGATCATCACGGCACTTACATATTTCTTCTTGGACACGCCACCAGTTTGTAAAGCTTTATTGGTGGCTTGCAATGCTTCAATATTTGTTACCATACCGTTCTTGATGCCCTCCTCGATTCTTTCTCCGAGTTTGATGATATCAGAGAACTTTTGACCCTCGATCAGCATCAATCTTTCATAATATTGGGGATCTTGATCCCGGACGAAGAACCTATTCATTTGTTCTTCTTCCAGGGCTGGCCTGACCTTCGCAGCTTCTGACGTCCAACGAGTACCATACTCGCATAATGTCTCAGTGGGCTTCTTCTTCAAGTTTTGTATGTAGAACACATCCGATGCATTTTTCGTATTGAAACGGAACTTGTCCATGAAGTCTGTTGCCATACCTACCCAATTCGTCCATTTCTTGGGGTCCTGACAGATGTACCAGGATAGCGCATCTCCTTTCAAACTCCTCATGAAGAGCTTTATGCGGATTTTCTCGTCTCTTCCAACCCCTACAAACTTGTCACAATAGGTCCTCAGGTGAACCATGGGATCTCCGGATCCATCAAACATTTCGAATTTGGGAGGTTTGTACCCTTCTGGAAGTTCAACATCTGGCTGAATGCATAAGTCTTCATAGTTCAGCCCCTCAATGCCTTTGCTACCTTCGACACCCTAGACCCGACTAGTTAAATTCTTGAGCTCAGCTGCTAAGTTCCTGATGAGGGAGTCTTTGTCATCAAATTTCGGTGCATTTAAGATCGGTTGGTTGTAGTGAGGTATGGTATCCACAAAGATAGAAGTGTTATGGAGGTGGTTGTTTGTGGTGTTTGGTGGCTCGAGAAATGGAGCATTGTAGCAAGTTTGAGCGTGGATAGGCTGTATTTGTGGTTGCGGGGTGTTTTGTGGAGTGCGGAGTTTTGGGTGTTGACATCAGGAGCAGCAAGAGAGAATGATAGGCTTGCCAAGTTCCGAACTTGGTCCAACTCTTCCTGGAATTTCAAAAATTTCTGCTCAAGATGAGCAGCAGTTCCCTTAGCAATTGGGTTACCCTGAGAAGTTTCTTCCCTTTCAATCTCCTTTCTAGCACTTGAGTCTTCCATTCTTCCTTTGCTCTTGTTCCGGACAGTATTCGGAGGAGGAGGAAGTGGAGGGCTCTTGGATCTTGTAGAATATGCTGATGGTACCAGAATGCACGAACTAACCTTTGGGGAGGGGAATAAAAAAAAGAAAAAAAAAAGGTAACAAGTTAGTGGGGGTTTTGAGGAAAAAATGTTGCAGTATTTAAACACATTGTGGGGGGATATAAATCGCATCCTAATTTGGGTGCCTCATTGTGCCCGAGGTAGGCCTAGTGACAGATAGTTTTGGAGAACTTATAATTCTAGATGCCTCATTTTATTGATAAAAATAAGACGAGTCTTAAAACAATTACATAACCGGAAATGAAAATATCACTAATGGCCAGTGGCCTTATTACATTTATGAAAGCAGGAAATAAAAAGATCCTAACTACTTGGTCCCGGAAGGACCTTCTTCAGGTTGAATGTTCTCATTGATTAGATCCTCCAGCTCTGACAGATTCTCTATTAAAAATACCTTCGCCATACGTTCTCCTTCCCCTTCCTCAGCGTTTTGACAGTCGGTGACTCTTTTCCTCACTTTTCCTTCTATTCCAGCAGGTTGTACTCTAGGTATTCTAGCTTCTCACTAGCCTTGGTGACCCTATCTTTCCATTCATTGATTTTTCGTTTGATGGGAGATTTCTCCACCAGGTCAGCAAGAGTGAGGGTACACTGACCATACCGAAGCCGGGGAGCTCATGCCTCATTTCTGCAAAACAAAGCATTTAGACCCTTACCCCACCAGACTCGACTATTTGAATCAACAATTAGCATAGCAAAGCACTTAAGTTCTCCAAATAAATGCACAGAACGTGGAGGTGTCCGTTTGGGTTTCGAGGAAACTCGTTGGACTTTGGAAAAGGCTATCTTAATCAGTCATTATGTGGGCAACATAGCTAACTCGGCTAGGTTTGACCATGATGTATGTACAGTTAACGGAGTAAGGTTTCTATTTTGAAGTGCTAGACTGGTACCCTTGAGCTGACAACTCAAGAGGGAAAGGCAAGGAACCGTCGACTACACCATTAATCGACTGGTTTTACCACAAATACGCCTTTGCCAAATTTAGGGGTAATAGTATTGGAAGTGCGCAACTACTCATTATAAGCGTTGCTATAGGATTTTATTTTGGCACGAGTGGAGTATGATGTTGAATATGCAATTTACAAGAATAAAGCAAATTGACATGTATTTTCACATACAAAAAAAATGATTACAATAAATGCTCGAAATTACATCGGTATTGAAATAATAAAGCAGTAAAGGAAAGCAGTTAAAAGAAAGGAAAGACATGAAGAGCCAAGTTAGTTTTCATGATGGAATAAATAAACGGAAAGAAATAAAGGCAATTAAGTCACAAATAGCATGTAATGGTAAAAGCCTAAAAACGTCCCTAGCAGAGTGGCCATGCTGTCGACGCCCCCTTTTTCCCTAAAGAGCGAAATCGGGTTCACAACATTTGGGAGGAAAACTCTTTTCCCACTTTAGGAATTGGGTTTTGAGAGTTTGGAGAGTCGCCACCTAATTATTATAGTGCATTAGGACACTTTAAAAGAAATAAAGATAGAAAACCAGAGTTAGGGTAAGGGCTTGAAATTATCTCGAGGGGAAGGTGTTAGGCACCCCTCAAGATCCACTA
>MU742030.1:54441-71919 GCA_026770625.1 Nicotiana glauca
CCCCCCCCCGGCTCGAGCTGTCCGCTCGGGTAAGCCAGCTCTAGAACAAATAAACCCAGGTTATTAAATCTAGAATAACATAGCCTCATGTCGGATCTCTAGTAGGAACGTTTGTTGCATCACGTGCATTTGACTTTGGGGACTCAACAAAAGGGTTGGGTCCGTCTAGGATAGGTGTACCCAAAAATAAAAGACCATCCTGATGCATCCTAATGTGCTACATGTTGAAATCTTCAAGGGTAAAAGGGGTCATTTGGAGGACCAATGAGGTTTGAGGGTAAATGGAAAGAAAAGAGGTTGAAGTATAAAAAAGAAGCAAGTGGGGCCCAGTTACAATTTTCCTTCACACTTTTACAAGAAAAAATAAATTAAAAAAATGAAAATCAAAAAAATCAAAAAAAAACAAATTTTGCACTATTTCATCATTTTCCGAAAATCGAAAAAAAAATTCAAAAAAAAAGGGAAAAGAAAATCCAAAAAGAGTTTACATATTTCATCATTTTTCAAAAAAAAGGCAAAAAAATGTTTTCTCTAAATTAGTTTTTTTTTAAACTCTCGCCCGTATCCAATCTATCCGAACTACGCATACTTGATTCTCGTCTTTTGGGGCATGATACGTAGGCAACTCACATATGGTCCGGTCTTTCTGCTGAAACTTAGGTTCTTGGCTTCAGGGGGTCTTAGCCAAATCTTGCATTTTTAGCTACTTTTAGCCACGTAGGTTAATTTTAGAAAAATAGTCAAAATCATGTCTTGCATGTGTCCAATAAGAAGGGTTATTGTCTCACATAGCGTTCTAGGTCTTTAACATCTTTGGTTTTAATTTTCTCATATTGGTGTGGGTTTACTTATAAGAGTTTGAGCATGACAGACGCCCCAGACCATCTAGTCAGGATTGCTCATTCAGGAGTTGCTTAAGGAAATCTTTTTGTATTTTTTTTTATATTTTGAGTCTGTTTTTCTTTTTATGTCATCTTTTATCATCTAATTTTGTACAATAATGCCAAGTCTTTTAGGTGATATTAGAGTCTGTCATAGGCTAGTTAAGTTTGTTGAGTCTTTTGTTATTGTATTTCCTATATTGTATTTGAAAAAAAGATGTGCTATAAATCAAAAATAAAAAAAATAAAAAAAAAATTTCGTTTTATATTTCCATCAGAAGTTTTATTTAGAATACTAATTCTAGAAATTAAAAAAAAAATCTTTTGTGGTGGTTTTCCTTAGGAAATTAATATTTAGAACTCAACATAAAAAATTACTTTTATATTTCCTTTTAGTACATTAAGACTAAAAATTCAAAAAAAAAAGAATTTTCTTTTAGTACCTCTTTAAAAGTTTTTTTAAGATATTAATTCCAAAATCCAAAAAGATTTTCTTTTGAGTTTCTTCTTTGGGAAATTAATGAAAAAATGAATGGAAAAATATTCTTTGTTTTTTACTAGAACTTTAGGATATTGTACATAGAAGAAAAATAAAACAACATATTTTATCTTTGGTTTAATCTTCAGAGTTTCTCCCTTAGGTAAATCAAAATTAAAATCCAAAAATATTTTTTTATCTTATTCATTTCTTGGTTCGAAATCTTTCCTTCAAGATATCAAACAAAAATTTAGTATATTTTTCTTTGGTTCATTCTTTGTATTTCCTTCCTAAAAAAAGAATCAAAAATATTTTTCTCTTCTAGGTTGTTTTTCTTAATAATTTATCATAGAGTATCTGTTTCAAAAAAACAAAAGAAATATTGCTTGTTTGAGCATGAGTTTAGAATACGATATAGAACATTAAGTCTAAAAAAAATTTTAAAAAAAAAAGATTTTGCTTCTTTTATTTCTCTTTTCTCATCGGATTAGTCAATAAGGTAAAAAAGAAAAAAGAAAAAAATGAGAACGTTAGTTTGTTTACTTTATTTCCAATCTTCCCGAACTACGCAAAGATCTGATTCTTATGGCATCATAATACGTAGGCAACCTACATAGGGTTCGATCAAATCATTTTTTTACTAAAAGAAAAAAAGAGGGGTGAAATTATGGGATGTGAGAAATGAGCGGAAAGAAAAGAGTGATAATTAGAAAAAAGAGGAAGAAAAATGAGCAAGCAAGTGCTAGAAAAGCAAAGAAAAGAGAGGATTGAAATGAACAAATTGGGATGGTGCCAATTGACCTTCGTACCCTCGAAGTCATTTTAGAACCGATAACTGTAACTAGGTGCATTGCGCATAAAGTAAGATTATCTTATGTTACATGCCCTAACGCTAACGTGCTTATTTCTTCTTCATAGCATAAAGGTGGTTGGTTTGTGGTTCTTAAAGTGGTAACTCTTCTCTACAACATAAGGTTGAAAGGCAATGGCAGACGGCAACGGAATTGAGTAGGTTGGTACTGGTGCCTAAAACCAATTGGTTGAACAGGGCAATTGGTTAGTCGAAGAGGTAACGATGTTAAGACAACACATTATCAGGTTTGGATGACTGGGAAGGCACCACCCCTCCACTACCTAGCTTCTTAGATACTACCCTTACCCAAACTCTGGCCATAATGCCAGATGATCCCCCATACTTTCCAGATCCATCCGTTTATCACATCTTTCCCAACCACCCTAGTAGCTCCATCACTCATCCTACAATTACCTCTCCCTAAAATTTCCCTCCTGTCATATCTACTACCCCCATGATCACAACTTCTCAACAATCTTCCCTTCATAGATCCAACAATGAACACTCATTCAAAGCTCATGATGCCCAATATTAACCCTCGGAGGTTGTCCACAGGGTTCCTAACTAATATAATCAGAGCCTTTAGAAAGAGCCTCATGTTGAAAATGAAAAGTTCACAGGAAAAGAAAGGCGAGATGAGCTATCCAGAAAGCTGAAAGGGTCTAAAATGCCAAAGCTTAATTTATATGATGGACATGGAGATCCACTAGCCCATCTGAGAGGTTACTACAATGAAATGAGAAGTGTTGGCAGGAAAGATAAGTTGTTGATGGCGTATTTCAGTGAGAGCTTGATTGTGCCAGCCTTGCAATGGTATACTCGTCAAGATGTCAATAAGTGTCATGCATGGGATGACATGACTCAGGATTTTATTCGATACGTTCAATACAATATAGACATTACCCCAGACCGATCCTCCCTATCTAAGATGAAAAAGAAACCGGAGTAAAGATTTAGCAAGTTTGGGCTCAGATGGAGAGAACAAGCTGCTCGGGTCAATCTCCCGGTTGGTGAAGAAGAAATGGTTGAGCTTTTCCTACAAGCCCAAGGGCCCACCTACTTCAGTCATTTGATCCCGGCCTTGGGTAAACCTTTCAGTGATATGGTAAAAATGAGGGAGATGGTAGAGAAAGGAATAAAGTCAGGCAAAATCATGAGTTATTATGCATTGAAAGATACTACAGAAGACATTCAGAACATTTCAGTAAGTCTGGGTGGAAGAAAGAAAAATAGAAAAGATGTTGTTGAGCCCCGCCAACGACGGGATCCAGTGGGCATTCCTGCTCAACATCCGGTCATCTATCCAACCACTAGGTCACTCCCTAGGGCGAGCATCAGCATCCCAAAATTCTCGTGCGCCTTCACAGTATTTTCAAGCATCCAACAATCCTAGAAAACTGAGGCATGGAGAGAAACAAAGGCAAAAAGATAATTTCACGCCCATCGGAGAATCCTACACAAACTTGTTTGAGAAGTTAAAACATTCTGGCCTGATTAAGCAGCTCCTCGGCTATACTCAGGATCCACATGCAAAAGGTTTTTATCCCACTGTACGGTGCATGTACCACTCTAATGTCCAAGGTCATAGCATTAAAGATTGTCATACTTTGAAAAGGGAAATAGAAAGAATGATTCAAGAAAGGATAATTGTGATCAAGGACAGTGATAGGGAGTATGCAAATACTCTTGGGAACTTGTCGACTGAGGTTAATGATATTGAAATTGGTAATGATCTTGGTAATATTTATGTGGAACTCAGTGACTAAGATGTTGAGCTTGGTAATTGGAAAGACGATCCTTTCTTGGCTAGCCGGGAAGGAGACTTGGTGGCTTATTTTGATCTCATTTATGTTGTCCGGGTTGTTTTAGGGTTGTGATCCGGATATTGACTTGTGACTCAAACCCTTCTATCCTTTTATTTTGCCAGGTTTGTTTAGTCGTAGTAGCTCGTTTAGTGCTGTCTAGGTTTTTTCCAAGGTTGTAACCCCAGTTTAGTTTGCTTGTTTTGTTGTTCAAACCCTTTCATCGTTTTTCTAATGCAACTCTCTATTTTTTGTTATTTCTAGATATTTTTGTTTAGTTCTCTTTTCCTTTTATAGTTCTTTTCTTACTGGCTCTAGTGACATGACGTGCATGCACAATCCTAGGCCTGGTCTTAAAAGTTAGTTTAATCATGAAGCAATAAAATAATTTTGAAGATGATAAAGACATTTGGGGGAAAAAAGTAAAGGCATTTTGAGATCACTTGAAGCACGAACCATGTGAAACTGGGGCAGATAGTTTGGGAAGTTAATGGAATGACAAGAATTCGTTAAGGGAGAGTGCATCCCGGACTATTTGAAGCAAGAAACTTTGAGTTCAAGTGCATCTCAAGTTACAAGATAAAGTCAAGAAAGTTTTCTCCAAATTGACAGAGAATATCCATTGTGAAGAGGGAATCACCCAACGAGGGTTCTGTGCTTGACAAGGTGCTAAAGAAAAGTGTAAGGCATATCGGTCATATCAATGCTGAAGTCGCAAAAGAAATATTGTGTGTGCTCTTCAATTTTCATTCTCAAGTTTCATGTATTGTACTTGGCATTTTCAGGGAATGGGACGCCCTCTTTCAGCTACCCAGAAACTTATACAATTTGATACCCTTTTGAGCATGTACTAATTTTTTTTACCTCTCCTCTTTTGGAATCAAGTTAGAGTCATACGAAAAAAGAAAAAAAGTTTATGTCCTCATAGATTTATTTTAAAAGTTTCGTTCCAAAAGGAAAATTCAAAAAAAAAAAAGAGAGAAAAATATAGATAAAAAAGGGAAAAAAAATAAAAAAAAAAGAAAAAGAAAGAGAAAAAGGAAAATAGTAACAAAAAAGTAGTCTTGTGAACTACGGTTGACCTGATTCTTGTCATCTCAAGATACGTGGACAATCTTAGGGTTCGATCATGCCAAATAAAATATTTCATAATCCCACAAAGTCAAGAGTGGGAAAGAAAAAGGAAAAAAGAAATCAAATTCTCTTGTTTTAGAAATTGGGGCAAAGTTCTTAGAATGGATTCCAAAAGTTGTAAATAAATTAACCCTGTTGTCTTAGTTATTTTGGGACTTTATGATACCCTTTCTTTCTAACCTTGTCCAAAAGCCACATTACAGTCCAAAAAAGACTTCCTAGATAATCTTTGAGAGTTCTGAATAAGCCATGCCAGGAGCATATGGTGCTTTTACTATAGTCAATGCCTTGTCATCTACAGAATCAGAGGAAATAGAAAGGAAAAGAACAAAATGAGAGTGTCTTATCGGTGAAAACCATCACGGGCAATATAAGGCGATGGTAAGTTGAGAGACAAAACAAAATGAGAGACGCTTGATGGTGAAAACACTCCGGGCACTACAAGTCGAATAAAGATCGTGAATCAGATAGGATGATCGGAGCATTGAAGCCCAGTTTCACGACTCAGAGGTGCAACAAGAGTTGAACATTAGACTTTCTTGACAGATTAAGCCACTTAATCAAAAGGTGCATTTCATGGTCATTAGAGTTGGTATCCACATCTGATAGGTTTCTACTTTGTAGTTTTCTTGCTAGGAATCATCTATTTCCATTGTCCTTTACTCTGTTCCTTTGTCTTGTTTACTTCCTCTTCTTGAATTTGTTTGGTCAGAACAAGTGAGAAATGACTTCAAAATTAGCCACCAGCTTTCCAATTGCACAAAACGAGATCTGTCTAGCACATAAAAATGGCATAAGTCAGGAAAGAACAACATTCGCACTGAGTCGGTAAAAATCAACGTGCTTTGGGATTCATGTGAAATACAAAGGTTTTGTATATGTCAAACAATGCAACAGATAGAGGATGTTGGGTGAACGGATCAAAGATATTTTCTGTGATAAGGAGGATGGAGAAATTGGTTAACTAATGACAAGCAAGGTCTTCCAAGCAGAAATCAGAGTTATCATGGCAAGTGAAAGAGCAATAGACCTCAAGGCCAAGGCTAGTGGTTTAAGTCAGGAAAGAATAGAATGCGCACTGAGTGGGTGGCAATTTACGTGCTTTGGGACTCGTGTAAAACACAAAGGTTCAGTATATATCAATTCATGAGCCTAATGCAACAGATGAATGGTATTGGGCTTGAACGGATCAGAGGTATTTTTCATGATAAGGGTAACAGAGAAATTGGTCAGTCAATAAACATACAAGGCCTTTCGAGTTGAAGTCAAAGTTGTCATGGGAAGTGAAGGATAAATCGCCCTCAAAGTCAAGACCACAAATCAACCACCATATTTATAAACTCACAAGTATTCTTTGTCTGAAACAGGGATGAAAATTGTGTCCAAATCAAATCTTGGAAGTTTGATTTTTTCAAGTGTCGTGCCCAAATTTTGTCAGCACAAAGGTGGTTTGAGAATGGGAAAGAAAAATCTGTTCAATATGCAGGAACCCTCCATGAGGAAAATCTTGGTTCGGACGCAAGGAATTTTCGTTCGTTCTGCATAGATCCTCCGGGAAGAGAGCGCGGCTCAGGTAAGTTCATTCTCGGCTTCTCAGGGCCCTCCTGGATAATGAGACTTAATTTCAAATATTCAGGACCCTCCTGGATAATGAGATGTAGTTTTAAGTTGTCAGGACCTGCCTGGATAATTGGATTTAATTTGAAGTTCTCAAGACCCGCTGGACTATGGGACCTAATTAAAATTCAAAACATTCATGAGTAACAAGATCTAGCATAAGCTCTACCTTGAGGAAATATAAGTTGGCTTTGAATTTTTCGTTCTTAAGATGATATGTGATTTTAATCTTTAGGACCCTCCTGAATAATGGGACTTAGTTTTAAAACATCCATTAGATGATGAGATTTAGCATAAGTCCTACCTTTAGGAAACATAATTTAGCTTTAAAGTTGTCATTCTTAAGATGATATTTGATTTTAAGTTTCAGCACCCTCCTGGATAATGGGTTCTAGCTTTTAAATTCTTCGCGATATTGGGTAACACAATTCAATTAACACTCACAGATGTGCCCAGCTACCAAACTGGGGCAGAAAATTTTCGTTGTTTTGTCTATTCTATTGTAATCAGGCACCCACCTAGAGAGCAAGGGAAAATAACACGAGTTTCAAGAATAGAAGGTAGATCGTGTTCAATCAATCAGGCACCCACCTGGAGAAACAAGGGAGGACAGTTCAAAGGAAAACAATTTCAAGAAGAGCACAATTCAGGTTCCGCAATCAGGCACCCACCTGGAGAACAAAGGGAAAGCAGCTGTTTTAGAGGAGTCAGTACAAATATTGGTAGTCAGGAGCCAACCTGGAGAACAAAGGGAACGAAATTCAAGTGTTGGTAATCAGGCGCCCATCTGGAGAACAAAGGGAAAGCAATTCAAGTGTTGGTAATCAGGAGCCTACCTGGAGAACAAAGGGAAAGCGATTCAAGTGTTGGTAATCAGGAGCCCACCTGGGGAACAAAGGGAAAGCAATTCAAGTGTTGGTAATCAGGAGCCCACCTGGAGAACAAAGGAAAAACAATTCAAGTGTCGGTAGTCAGGAGCCTACCTGGAGAACAAAGGGAAAGCAATTCAAGTGTCGGTAGTCAGTAGCCCACCTGGAGAACAAAGGGAAAGCAATTCAAGTGTTGGTAATCAGGCTCCCACCTAGAGAACAAAGAGAAAGCAATTCAAGTGTTGGTAAAAATGAGCCCACCTGGAGAACAAAGGGAAAGAAATTCAAGTGTTGGTAATTAGGAGCCCACCTAGAGAACAAAAGGAAACCAATTCAAGTGTTGGTAATCGGAAGCCCACCTAGAGAACAAAGGGAAAGCAATTCAAGTGTTGGTAATCAGGAGCCCACCTGGAGAACAAAGGGAAGGCAATTCAAGTATTGGTAATCAGGAGCCCACCTGGAGAAAAAAAGGAAGTAGTTCAAGTTTCAAGAAAAAATAGTGCAAATGTTGGTAATCAGAAGCCCACCTGGAGAACAAATGGAAAGCAATTCAAGTGTTGGTAATCAGGAGCCCACCTGGAGAATAAAGGGAAGCAGTTCAAGTTTTGAGAAAAAATAGTGCAAATGTTGGTAATCAGGCACCCTCCTGGAGAACAAAGGGAAAGCATTTCAAGTGTTGGTAATCAGGGGCCCACCTGGAGAACAAAGGGAAGCAGTTCCAGTCTCAAGGAAAAACAGTGCAAATGTTGGTAATCAGGCACCCACCTGGAGAACAAAGGGAAAGCAACAATGTTCAAAGGAAGACGGTTCAAGTTCACCAATTAGGCATCCACCTAGAAAACAAAGGGAAAACAATTCAAGTTTCGACGAAAAATAGTGCAAGTAGGCAATCAGGCGCCTACCTGGAGAATAAGGGAATTCCCTTCAGAATGCAATTCAAGTTAGTAACAAAAGAAACTCGCAGCAAGAATGCGAGTCAACAGTGCAAGATGATAAACGGAAGTTAGTCACAATCTAGAACTAAAAAAAAGGTATGAAGTGAATCCAAATGCAGAAGTTGATGAAATATGTGAACTACTCAAGACGTGGTTGAAGTCACAAGCATGGTATGTCCGGTTTTGATCCGGAAAGCTCAAAAAGAATGAACTAGCACCTGCAGCTAGCAAGCGTCAAGGTTAAAATCCAAAGTCTACATGAAGAACCATTCAAAACTCAAGATCAAGCTTCAGAAGACTTATAGATAGGAATCTTTTAACTCATAGTAGACAAGCTTAGCTAGTCTTTTTCATTTATTGATTTTAATGTTATAACAGGACCGCGGGCCAGAATCTTGACGGAACGGCACCTCGATTGGCTCTCCACCTCGGTATACTCCATCATCCCACTCACTTCTGAACTACACGTGGCCTGATTCCTTTATAGCCAAGGATATGTAGGCAGCTCAGATACCAGTGCTCGGTCACATTCTTCTTTCTTTTAGCTTTCGGTCTCTTTAAATAAGGGTCGGGTCAAAAAACCTATCTAGTCATTCTTTGTCTGAAAATACTTCATATTTCCAGTCAAAGAGGGGCAACAGTAGACATGTGATTTTTGACCCTCCCCGAGATTTCTCCCATTTTACTTTATTTCGTCATAACATGAAAATTACAAAAATATATTACTTTATGTTTTTTCATAAATTTAAATAAAAAATATACAAAAATAGTACCTTATTTTTTACTTTTTATGTAATCTCGAAAACACAAAAATAGTTTCATGTTTTAATATAGTTTAGTTTAATTAATTAGGGTAAGCTTTTGCAGTGTGCAGTATTTTTATCTTATTTTAAAAGGAGTAAATTAAGGTGTTGGACCACAACTTTAAAATTTTTAGAGCCCAATTTTTTGCCCAATTCAGATTAGCACATTAAGTCTAATACCCAATACCATCAAGCTAACCCTAAGTCCCTAAGGACCTAAGAGCAAAAAAAAAGAATACACACAAGATATAATCTAGACCCTAAGATACACAATGAGGACATATACACAAAACTTGGGATCAGCCGTTTGGAATGGATTTTGGACACAAAGAAAAAGATCAAAAAAGAGATCCTTAAGGCTAAGCTAATCCACCACTAGAACAACCCCTTCCCCCAGAACCTCTTCGTCTCTAACCCAACACCCCCTGAAATCGGCCTTCATCATTCCCCCACCTCAAACGACCCTTAGTTCTTCTTTTACTGACCCAGAAGACAAAACCAAACCCGTTTTCTTCATCTCCCCCCAAACATCTGATCTCTTTCTTCCTCACCTCACAGCAGCTACCCACCACCCCTATTTACTCAAATCTTCACGAAAAAAAGGGTTCTGAGAAGGGGTAAATTCAAAGAGGAGGGAGAAGCAGAAAGGTGTCAAGTGGAATCGTCACTCGAGGTTCAGGTTCAAGGTTCTCTATCCAGATTTCGCCGAATCTCTGGAAGTCTGTTCATCTTTTCGCTGCTTGTGTCTTGTTCGAGTTCGAAATTTCGTCGTTTGGCACTCCATTATGACTGTGTAACTGCTGAAAATTTCAGTTGAATGAAGCTTTAATTTCAGATGCTCTGAATTTCTGATTCATTTGCTCGGCCAGTCGATTGTTAGTTTTGGTTCTTCTATGAATCATTGCCATTAATCTCGATTAGCGTCGTTTGAACTGATGACTGAATAGTTAGCGTATTCTCCGCCACTGCTTCTTCTTCTCCGGTCAAAATTCCAGCAAGCTCGAACTCTAAGCATCTCGGGTCTTTCTTTTCTCTCTCGTATTTCAATTTACTCACTGGTACTTCTTCCTTTCTCTCCGTTGCCCGGATTTCTACTACACATTTTTGTTCTTGTTGGGTTATTCTTTTGCCGAGATTTTTTGTTATTTTTGAGAGTGTAACTACTAATGGCTATTATTGGGTGATTATTGAATCCCAATTTGATGGTTAAATTTTGCTAAGGTATAGATTTATGGGGGTTTAGAGAAGCAAAGTTTCAGTTATGTACATAAAGTGCTTGTGAAAATGATTGACCGAATTCAATCAACATGGATTCTTTGAGTTTGATTTTTGTGTAATATGTGGTGTTTTGTAGCTTAATTCTTGTTGATTTCTTACTTTTAAGGTGCGGTAATTGAGGTCGGACTTTGAGTTTGTGTTGATCCTTGTTTAATCTATGTTGAACTGTGTGCAAAGTTGAGTATTTGAGTCAGATTGAATGAGCTAATTGTGTGCCTGATAACATGTGATTGATATTCACTCATTTGTCAGAAAAAGATTAAAATCTATAATCGTTGCGTTTGTTTACTTTATTTGCTTTCATGTTGTTGCTATTATTTTGTAATATTGAGGCATATTTTAATGTTGTCGACATTCAGTGTGGATCTGAAGTTTGATTGGTATTATTTTGAGCAGTTGATTCATTGGGGTTGAGTTAAGGTAGTCATGGCGTGACTTTATCAATTTCATTCGAAGAAGTCACGTAAATCATATGTCTTTCCACATTGTTTTCCACAAAGACCTTCGCAGTGGACCTCAAACTAAAGTAGGCTTAATCATGAACACCGTACTTCTTTAGGCCGAGGTGTGCCATCCATAATTGAATCTCTATGGCTCTCATATTAATTTTATAACTTAGACATTAAAATGAATTTCACAATTTGCTTTAGGCACGCTAATTATTTAATTATCATAGCTACGGGTACGGTTTCCGTGAAATAGTTGTGATTTGTAATTGCTAAAATCTGGGGAGTACATTTCATGTGATCCGGTTCTAATTTCCAACAAGGTTAAATAGGACATGTCATGAACCACGGGTGCATTTCATGTAGCGTGGCTCGCAATATATTTTAATTAACCTTGAATTAGTTCTTTAAATAATCAAAAGCGGCTAAAAGGTTAAAAGGGCATGTAGGTTTTAAATATGTAATTAATCATATAATTAGGCCAATGTTAATAGTTGAGCAACCGTGCTAAAACCACGGAACCCGGGAATGCATAACAGCTTCTCCCGGGTTAACAGAATTCCTTACCCGGATTTCTATGTTTCAAGGACTGTAAAATAGAGTCAAATTCCTCGATTCGGGATTCTATACCAGTGACTTCGAACACCATTAATTATCCCAAGTGGCGACTCTGAATTTAATAAAAACAATCCCATTTTGATTGTCACTTAAATTGAAAAAAATTCCCTTATACCCTTTCGGAGGTAGTAAAAAAGTGGTGTGACACAGATCAACTGGCATGCCTTTATTATCAAGCTACTGGACAGGGTTATCAATGGGTCCAAGGCCCATGCCACTCCTTATAGGTTTATTCTGACAACTATTCTTGATCGTTGCAAGGTGCCAATGTAGAAGTAGGAGATGGCCACAAGAAAAGACCATTTTGGAATCAACACTTTGATTGTTTGTGACTCTGAGGTCAATGGCATTCCCAATGAACTTGGTTCATCTAAAAAGACACCTATCAATAGCAAGGTCAGAGCTCTAGTGTAGGAGAGTATGGCAAAGGATGCCAAGATAGCTAGGTTG
This sequence comes from Nicotiana glauca, assembly GCA_026770625.1. Taxonomy (NCBI): domain Eukaryota; kingdom Viridiplantae; phylum Streptophyta; class Magnoliopsida; order Solanales; family Solanaceae; genus Nicotiana; species Nicotiana glauca. Next base: position 66,606 of record MU742030.1, read on the forward strand.
AAGGCCCATTTAAAAGAGGTTGAATCTGAGAGAGATGCTCTTAGAACTGAGCTCACAAAGGAAAAGGAGAAGAATGATGGCATTCTTCAAGACATGTTGCACCTTCTCCAAGCCAAGACCCAACCCTCTAGTTCTTCCAAGCCTTCAGTTCCTGAACCTTGTCTAGACCTTTCAGTGACCCAGATTAGGGATTTTTCTTGTTTTGCTCATGTTTTGACTGTTTTTGTTTCCTTTTGTGGATTGTGGAAGAATCATATTCTCTATCAATGTAGTTTTTTGTTTTTGCTCTTGTTTACTGTTTATATTTCCTTGATAGATTGAGTATGTTTGGTTGATTACTTATGATTAATCCCTGATTGCACTTGCAGTTTCCCCAATGGCCATGAGTAATTGTTAAAATTATGGGGATTATATTGTGTTTATGCAACTTTTCGATGATTCCAAATGGGGGAAGAGATATTGTGCTTTATATTCTGAATAAGTGATGTTTATAACCTAATGAATCTGGTCTTTGATGATAAATAAAAAATTCTAATTTTGCATTGATGAATAAGCTGAGTTCTGACAAGGCCTAAGTGAGTGAAAAGCACAGAGTTTGTCATCATCAAAAAGAGGGAATTTATTGGCCCAAGTAAAGGTGAGTTTGAAGACTCACAACGGAATTCATACATTGACCAGGTCCATCCTAGTGAGGCACAAATATGATCAACTCAAGCATTTGAGATGCACGTGAAGGAGATAAACCTAACTTACCAGAAGTGATATCTCCTGATCATGATCGATAATGTTGCATATTGGATTACGAGAAAGACTTCTTACACAAATAGAACACTGATTAAGAGAAGGATAGAGTTAGAGGATGAGATCAACTAGAAATCTTCCACCAAGGAAGAGTAGCATCAGAATTCTAGTCAATCTCTATTTATTAACTCTATAAATATCAGTGTTGTTATCTTTTACAGGTAACATGATATTAAATGTGAATTGAGAGTAAAAGAGCAAGGCAATTTTGCAAGCAATTTATGTGTGATACAAGCGTGCAATCCTGAATCTACTTGAACTAGTTCTAAGTGTCTATATTTTATTCTAGTTCAATTGTATTAGAAGATTTCATATTGTACATTTAAGGCTTATTTTAAAGCAATTGTATTAGGTACTTAGAGTTTTCAAGTTAGAGTTAACTTGAAGTTATCACAACAGTTGAGGCTGAGTGCTACAATGGGATTAGAGTTCATCCTAGGTATAAAAAATAGTTTTTATAAATGCAGTTTTTGGCTCAGTGATTTTAGTGGAGAGTTTGGGAAAATCCTACTGGAAAGTAGGTCGTGATTTTTTTATATTTTGAGTTAGGTGTTTTCCACGTAAAATATCTGTGTTCTTTAATTTCTGTACATATTAATCAGCAATAGTAGTAGTTGGAACACATAGAAGAACCAAGTCCTTCTATAATCAGGTTAAGCAAAAAATTAGACACCACACAAATTACTCCCCCTCCCTTTGTGTGGCATTGAAGTATAAAACATCATATGGAACTAAAATAGGCAATGGAAGAACCATGAAAAGCTGATGTGCGATATGAAATCTCTGGCATGGCACTGAAATAGGGTCGCTCTAGAGCACCCCGAAGAGGTGGTGGTGCTAAATATGTGGTCCTGCTAGGTTGACCACTCCCAAACTAACCTCTTCCCTCAACTGGGGCACCTCCGAACTCTCCAGAAAAATGGGACCTCTTGTCCCACTGTATTTGCTCTCTACCTCTGACGATAGCTCTCAATTCTTTGAGCAATCTCCACCACTAGCTGATAAGAAGTCCTCATCTTAACCTATCGGGACATACTAGCCAGAATACCAAAGTGCAACTTGATAACTATGAATTATGCATGTTTTATACCCATTCTTATCTAAGCTTTATGCATAAATTGCACTTGATTAGTCCTGAATTGCTTACAAGTTGCGCTTGATTGCAGGTTTGAGCGACTAGATGATAAATACCACAAATCGGCTCAAAGAATGAGTGAAACCTGCCAAGCACCAAAAGACGACTGAAAGTGGGGAAGTAGATGACCTGTGCGGACCGCACTGTTTTGATGTGCGGCCGCACAGGAAGGTTCAGACAGCTATCAAGCTAAAGCCCAAGCTGCGCGGTCCGCACTGATTTGTCATGCGACCGCTCAGAAAAGTTCAGAGAAGCAATAATACTGAAGAAGCTCCACGCGGACCGCATTCATTTTCACGCGGTCCGCAATAATGGTTGATCAGAGGCCCAAAAAGACAAGGAAAAGTCCCACGCAGCCGCACACCAAATTAGTGCGGTCCGCATGGGTAAAAGATCAGAGAGCCAAAAATGGGATGATTTCTACAGTACGGCCGCGCACCATTTCCACGTGGTCCGCATGTCCACACCTGTGCGGCCACGCACCATTTCCACCGCGTGCCATTTTGACGCGGTCCGCATCCTCAAGTCCAGAAGCCTAGATATGAAGTCCATTTGCCCTGCGCGGCGCATGACATTTCTATGCGGTCCGCGCCAGACCCTCAATGATTATGTCAATTTCTTCTAGTATTTCTTTTATTTCTACTTCTTCCATGTCTAGCTAAACCCATTAGCTAGGGTTGTGGCTCAACCCTATTGTGGGTAATTAATGGGTGTTTTTGCTTAATGCTTGGATGATGTTGGGTGTTTGGTATTTGGGTTGATTGTATGTTTTCACTTGGATTTGGTGGTTGCAAACACTAAGTCTAGCTTAGTGGGTCTTGACTCTTCTTGAGAAAGAGAGTCTATGACCTCACAATTAACCCAACAAGGATTTGGGATGGACCCATGAGAATGGTAGTCCCAAGTAACGGGTTAAACCTCGAGAGAGTAACTACCCTACTTGAACCATTAGTTGCTTGGGCAAATTAGCCTACCCAATTGGTCTCGAGAAAGTCAATTGGGCAAAATCACTCTCTCTACCGAGAGGGGTGAGAGTGAGTGCTAAGTGTAACGGTTATCCATATTTCCCTCAATTACCATCCTTGCATTAGAATTCTATACCCGTTAATTAGTCACCTAGGCAATTGCTACAACCCTAGTGCTTTTCTCTTATTGCATACAACTAGCATCATTAGCATAATTTAGTTTACAATTGTAGTTGATAAACAAAAGAAAAAAACCAAAAATGATAGAAGCAAAATTAGGAGCCAAAAAACCTTCCTAGACTCCACAAATACTCGACTCCCATAACTAGCTCCCTGAGGAAATTGACCCCGAAACCACTATCGGGTAAAAGTTGTTAGTGCCCACTCTTCCCAAGGGTTGAGTCCGCACCGATCACTTTTTGGAGCCGTTGTCGGGGAGCTTACGGTGTTGACTATTTGTGTAGCTAGTTTTGTGTTTTGCTTCTCTTGCCTTCTTTTTACTAACATTATTAGTGTCAAACCAACAGGTACAAATGGCTTTAAACGGGAATGTCCCTCTTGACAACGTGGTCGCGGGGGAGGAGGTTGATTAAGTTGAACAAAAGGAACTCCAGGTACCACAAATACCACGGATAGGTAGAAATGCTAATGCAAATCCTAATGATGCACTTCCAGACCCTCCTCCGCCTCCACCAAGAGCTGCTCCAAGGGACCTTCCTAACCAAGGTTATGCAAGTGCCATAGTTCCTCCCCGAATCCGGGCGGGGAATTTTCAAATCACCAATGTTATGTTAACACTTCTCGACCAAAGAGGGTATCTTACGAGCGCTTCCGATCAAAATGCATACAAGCACTTGAAGGGGTTTGTAGATACTTGTTGGGGAAGCAAACAAACCAATATGTCCCAAGATGCTTTGAGATTGAGGCTTTTCCCATTCTCTCTTTGGGGTAAAGCGCTCGATTGGTTGGAGAGATTACCTAATCATTCAATCACTACATGGGATGATTTGGCGAACAAGTTCACTGCCAAGTTCTTTTCTCCAAGTCATATGGCGACGCTCCGTGATGAGATTTTGGCCTTCAAACAAGAACCAACGGAGCCTTTGCATGAAATATGGGAGAGGTTTAGAACCATGGTAAAGGAGTGTCCAAATAATGATATGACCAATGTGATGATCTAACAAACATTCTATAGAGGCATCAACACAACAAACCAATGTATTGTGAACCAAATGGCGGGTGAAAACTTTATAAAGCTCCCGTACAATGAAGCATGTGAAGTGTTAGATGAAGTGGTCGATAATTCTTCGGCATGGCAAAGCCGATCAAACGTTCCTCAAGGTGATCCCAATGTTATACATTTGCATAAAGAGTTGAATGACCACGGCCAAGCCATTGCCGAACTTACAACAACAATGAACCAATTAGCAAAGGCACAATTGCAACAAGTTCAAAACTCGCGCCAAGTCAATGCTATGGACGGAGTAAATATGATGAAAAGAAGGCAAAGGGGGCCATAATAACAAGGGAATTGTGATAATTATGATGATGGTAGTGGTTATTCAAATGAATGTTATGATAAGCAAAGTGAGGATTGTCAATATGTCGACAACTACCAAGGGAATAGAGGAAACCAAGGCAACCAACAATGGCGATCTCAAGGGAATTGGAATAATCAACAAGGAGGTGGAAATTGGAATGGGAATAACCAAAACAACAATTGGGGGAATCAAGGCAACAATAGTGGTAATTGTAGTGGAAACAACAACAACAATTGGAACAATAATAATGGTCAAGGGGGATGGAACAACAATGGTGGCCATGGAAAGTGGGGGCAAGTCTTTCAAAGTCCCCCGATGTTTCAACAACCAAACAACCCGCCACCATATCAATCTCAAGGGTCAAGTTCTTTGGGCAATGAATTTGGGAGAATCGAGGTCATGTTTGAACAAATGATGAAGAGAACGCAAGACTCGTATGCACAATTGGCTTCACATAACACATCCATTCGCAACTTGGAAGTACAATTTGGACAAATTTCACAAGCTTTAAATACTCACCCGAAGGGTGCGCTACCTAGTGACACGGTAGTAAATCCTAAGGGTGGGAAAAACAACCATGTGATGGTGGTGACCACACGTAGTGGACGAGGCGGTGATGTGCATGCCTCAAGAGAGAATCAAGCCATAGTGGAGGAAGATGAGTTTCCCAATGTTGACATGCCTATGGGGGTTGATGATGTTGTGGAGACAAGTGCAAGAGATAAAGTGAGAACTGACATTCAAGAGATTGAGGAGGAGACTCAAGAGAACGTGAATGCGTCTAGGGAACATGTTAAAGATATGCCCGAGCCGGAGGTGCCAAAAGCCAAGGCACCCTTGCCTAGGCCTCCTCCGCCCTACCCTCAACGTTT